>JAKOGI010001387.1:135000-220000 GCA_029747015.1 Carnegiea gigantea
TGAGAAGGAGCTGACGGGTTGCTGATTTACAATCTAGTGCTAAATCGAGCTTATGATCATGGGTTGCAGCAAGTGCTAGGAGACAGGCCCTTTTTGGGTTGGGCTGCTAAGAGAGAATAAGTAAGGAAGAGAAGAGGACGGACTAGGCTGACTGGATAAGCCCACATGAAGCTTGCTACTGTGTTAGTACTAGAGGTGGTCAGGCGTGGATGGCTCAAACTAGGCCGAGTGGGGAGAAACAGGTACCTATGTGAACTGGGAGGGAGAAGAGAAGAGTTTTGAGGGTCCATTTTATTTGGAGTTGGGCTAACCGGGTAAGTAGGTTGGGCTCAATTGTGAGCTGCATGAAGCTGGCTCTTGTATTTCAGCTTGGACAGAGTTAGATTGGTTAGCTTTGTACCCAAATATATTTATTTATTCTCACCTGAAAATTATATGATTTGTGCATCATTTTCTCATGAAAATATATTTCAATGACTTAAAAATTGAAAAAAATAAAGGATAAAATTTACACATAAAATATGAATTTTCAACTCACCCGCACCAAAACTTTGCTAGTCCTTTAGTAAAGAATAATAATAATGCATCCATTCATTCAACCCATCAAACAAAAAAAGATTGGGGAAGAAATCAAATATTCAACTGCACTTGCCCACTCTAAATCATATGAATGAACTTACTATCAACCCACAACTCATGATCAAACATTTCAAAATCTACAAAGTTAATAGGCCAAGACTCACGCAAATTAGGAACACAATGAAACCATATAACAAACTGTAAGCACAAAATTTTACTCCACACAACAAATATCACAAGAGTATCTTTCAAATCAAGTCCCCCTATGCCAGAGCAATTTATTTGTCATTTTCCTTCTTTTTTTTTTTTGTTACAAAAGTTACTTGATTCTATGTGTTTCTTAGCCTTTGTGGATAAAAATACAAGTAAAAATAACACTCACACAAATTCTTAGTACATATTTAGGCAATTAAAATATGAAAAAAGATAGAACCTAAACATTGGTACTGGAATCAGAACTCAGTTAATTCAATTTATTTAATTTGTCGATTAAAAAAGTCAATGGGAAACTCAATACTTATTAAATAAGCATAATGACATTGAAAATGGGATACATTGCAAACTCAAAATCACTTACATAGTGGTTAATGTATGCCAAGGAGCCAAAATTCTTTAACGACACCTAGCAACTCAACATAGAAGATATGTCCTGGATAAAAGGATGAAATCCACCAACCAAGACTCAGAGATTCAACACCGATATTCCTAAATCAAGCACCAGAAGATCAAACAAAGAACCCCATTCTAAAAACACCACCTTAAACAAGGATTAGAGATATTTTAAAAGAGAATTTGCAGCAAGCAAATGTGATTATATTCAAATTCAACATTTTTTGTACAGGCCACTGGAGATGCTTATATACTACCCTCCAACCTTATTACAACCAGGTTATATGATAATTAAAGTACAAGCCAAAAGCTTAGGTAAATTAGCTTCTAACGCGTAACTCGGGAAGGACTGATGATGAAGACTTGCTACAGGGAGTCCAACCATTCTGGAGCCTCTAAAATCTCATTCAATTACGAGGGCACAACTAGGACTAAACATACAATGAGTCACTAATGCAAGAGAACCGAAAATAGGTTGATTGGTGCAAGTGGGACTGCCCTGGGCTGCATTGTTCTGCCGAGTAGTATAATCGGTATTTCTTCTTCTTTCAGGTGGTTCTTGACCTCATGCTCGACCCTTGGGCTGGATAATAGATAGGGGCAAGCTTCTAAAATATTATGACACATCTTTATGAGCTTAGGATGTTACAACCCTTACCTAGAAGCAATGATCATGAGGTATGTCTATTCCAGGCTGTACTGGAAGCCTAGAGTGGCAATCCTCTTACTGTAGTGACTAACTGAGCGAGTTTATCTAAGATCCAATGGCCTAATACTGAAGGTGACCTTCTAAGATTTGAAATATGTGCTATATTGCAAGGGGTTTTAAGGCTTTGTTGAAAATTTCCTTGAACCAAACTTGGTCTGTCTTCACCTGTATGATTGCGCTAGGCTTTATTGTTCTTGCATGAACTAAGGCTAATTAGATAGCCTTAAAATAAATGGTTGAAAGTGATAAGGACCTCTATGGGTTCCAACATGGGAAGGCTTTTCCCAAGCAAGCCTCAAAACTGAGCTGCTTACCCTCACAGAACTGATCCATCAAATGATGAGTGAGTAGTACGCCTTCATTTCCCCCATGTAGAGCTTGATCTATGTCCTAAAATGAATCATCCTCCCCACCTTTGAGAGTATTTGCCTTCAAATCCCCAAAGTTGATGCCATCTTTCACATAGGGACTCAAATCTCCCACATTGAAAGTGGTTGATACAGTCATATATTGTAGAAGTTTTAACTTGTAAGCATTGGCTCCCACGTTTGTTAGGACATTGAATAACCCATCTCCCCTTGGTATTAGATTGCTCTTTCTCCTAGTGGGAAACCTCCCCGTCTTGGGGCGTAACTAGACAAGATCACCAAGCTGATATTTAACTTCTTTTCCCTTTTTATTAGCCTTTGCCTTGTAAGCCTCATTGGTCTTGTCTATATGAGCTTTGATTTGCTCCTATGACCTCTTCATCTCCTTGGCCCTCTGTTCAGCCCCACAGCTAACTCTATAATTAATGGGAAGTGCAATGAGGTCAACTAGAGTGAGGAGATTGATCCTATAGAGGGCCTCAATGGCGAGCATCTAGTAGCCCTGGCTAGGTCTCTATTGTAGGTAAACTCAGCGTATGGGAGTTTAAGATACCACTCCTTTAAGTTCTTCTATACCAAGGTCCTTAGGAGAGGTGAGAGTGTCCTGTTAGTGACCTCAGTTTAGCCATTAATTTGTGGATGGCAATTGGTGCTATATAATAGTTTGGTGCCTATAGGGTACTAGAAGCTCCTCCAGAAATGGGATAGAGACTTGGTGTCTCTGTCACTTACTGTGGTTCTAGATACACAGATGATTTCCCTGAACTACAAGTTAGCAATGTGAGAAGCATTATCTGTTTTGTGACAAGCAGCAAAATGAGCTATGTTTGAAAACTTATCCACCACCACCAAAACTGAGTCTTTAGTAGTCTAGGTTCTAGGCAGAGCTACTACAAAATCCATGTTGACATCTTCTTAAGGCCTCATGGGAACTGGAAGTGGTGTATATAGCCCTTGATGGAACTGACTTTTGGTCTCATGATAGATAGAGCGCCTGAAAACCACTCTGTGAACATCCTCCCCCATTTTAGGCCTATAAAAGTGTTCTCTAAGAATATCTAGAGTCTTATTCAACCTAAAATGGCATGCAAGGGATCCTTTATAAGCTTCTCTCACCAGTAGCTACCTCAAAGGATAGCTACCAACATACAATTTGTTCCCCTTAAATAAAAACCCCTTTTGCATTAGATAAGGACCTTCTAATGGAGTGTTCCTCACTAACTCTTTGAAAGCTGAATCCTCATAATAGTAGTCTTGCATGGACTACAATCCAAGAAGTTTTACCCCTAAGATAGAAATCAGAGCATATCTTCTAGAAAAGGCATCAGCTATTACAACCTCAGTACTGTTATTTTACCTAGTGGAGAAGGTAAATTCCAATAAAAACTCCACCTACTTGTCATATCTTGCTTTTAACTTAGGCTACCCATTGAGGAACATGAGTGCTTGATGATCTGAATGTGGAACAAAGGCCTTAGGCTTAATGTAATGGCTTTAGTGGCTTAATACCCTAACAATGGCATAAAATTCTTTACCATAGGTGGAATAGTTGAGCCTTGGACCAATGAGCTTTTCACTAAAGTCGGCCATTGTCTTTCTGAGTTAAGTAAGTACAACCCAAATGTCTACTCCATTGGCATAACACTCGACCGCAAATATTTCTTCAAAGATGGGCAATGCTAGAAAAAATGCCTCACACAACCTCTGCTTGATCATCTCGAAGGCCTTTTGAGCTGCTAGAGACCAAGAGAAACTACCCTTCTTCGTAATTCTATAAGTGGAGCCATGATAGAACTGAAATCCCTAATAAACCTCTTATAAAAAGAGGCAAGACCATGAAAGCATCTCACTGCGTTGACTAAATTTGGGGCTGGCTATGACTTTATTGGTTCAATCTTGGTATCATCAACCTGAATACCTTCATAAGAGACAACACACCCAAGGAAAATAACCCTAGAAGTGAAGAACTCACGTATCTCAAGCTTACCATAAAGCTTTTGTTCTTTGAGTGTGGAAAATACTTACCTTAAATAGTTCACATGCTTATGTTCAGTTTACTGTAGACAAGAATATCATCAAAATACACAACCATAAACAAACCAATATAGGGCTTGAACACGTCACTCATGAGTCTCATAAAAGTGCTTGGGGCATTCGATAGTCCATATGACATTACAAGCCATTCGTAGAGCCCTTACTTAGTTTTGAAGGTAGTCTTCCACTCATCTTCCTCTGCCATTCTGATTTGATGGTACCCACTATTCAGGTCAATGTTAGAAAAGACCTTGAAGCCATACAGTTCATCCAACATGTCATCAAGTCTAGGGATGGGGTACCTATACTTGATTGTAAAATTATTGATGGTCCTATTTATACACACATTCTCTAACTGCCATCCTTCTTTGGTACTAGAACCACTAGCATAGAATGGAGACTCACACTTTCCTCACATACCCTCTATCATCGTAGAGCTACCTTTGCAATTCCTTAGTCTCAGTGGGGTTGCATTTATAAGCAGGTTTGTTTGGTAGAGGTGCTCCTAGGACCAGGTCAATCTAATGTTCAATTCCCCTTTTACAAGGAGGGCCAAGAGAAAGCTCTTGAGGAAAGGCATCTTCAAACTCTTGAAGTAAAGGCTGAACCAAGTGACTGAAAGTTGCTGACCTTTCTTTGTGGGTGGATCCCACCACTAGGACGGCAAATATGGTCTTTCCCTTAGAAATTGCCCTTTTCACTCTACCTCCACTTACAAGCAAGGAATTCTCCGTAAAGTTTCTCCTCAAAGTTTTAGGCTTATGTAATTGGGTAGGGGTCAGGGGGATTAGGTCCCATTCAGTTTAAAAGAATTGGTCTAGGCTTGCCATGCGGTAAGACCCTCCTGTCATACTGCCAAGGCCTACCTAGGACTCCCCAATAGAAAAAGGTACTAAGAATTGCTTAGAGATAGTTACCTCATTTCCTTTCTTGAGCTATTGTAGGGTATATGGTCTGGGGTGCTCAATGGCGAGAAGACTAAGTTTTTCAATCAACTTAGTGGAAGCCTTATTTATATAGCTTCTTCCATCTTTAACCAAGTTATAAGTCTTCGTGGCCACCTTGCATCTGAAGTGGAAGATTTGCTCCCTTTAATTAGCTTCTTGCAAGGCTTCACTAACATAGAGTGCTCTTTTAATCATTAACGTTTCCCCTTCTTTAGGTGGTAGATAAGAGGTCTCTCTTTTCTATTTTAACTCTTCTTCACCCTCTTCTACTTCTATCTGATCTAGTCCTCTATCTCTCCTATAGTGAGGACTATTCTATTGGGGCAATCTACCTGGAAAAGGCCATAGCCATGACACTTAAAACACTTCTTGTAATCCTTATAGGCTTCTTTAGCAACCCCCTTTCCCTTGCCTTTATCTTTGTCCTCTCTAAGAGGGGGATCTGCCTCACAAGAGTCGAAAGGCTTCAAAGGGGCAGTGGGCTTTTCTAGAGTAAAGGGGTAAGTCGTTCTAGACTTGATGTATTCCCTCATTAGCAGACCAACATTCAAGGTTGGAATTTAAGTAAGCTAAAGGGGAATGAAAACAAATGGTTTGGATTCAAATGAACTCGATTAGAGTAAGCTAGGATAGATAGTTTCTAAACTGAAATATGGATACAGAATCACCACCATGAATCAGCTTAGGGCCCTCAATCCTTCTTACTATATAGAAACACCACCTAAGAATTGATTAAGACTTACTAGAACACCACTTTACTGAGCCTAAGTAAAGATAAGCTAGTTTGAGTGTTTGAGAGAGTTTTAGATTTAGGAGTAAAGCTCAACTGAAAAGTGATTAGTTCATCATCTAATTAGTTGAACAAGCTAGAAAGCACTTAAATAAGCCCCTGCCTAGCTACCTAGTTGCTTAGGAGTTTTTTTAGCGATATATCACACTGGGAAGGAAGGGAATGAAATAAAGCTGACATTTGATTAGAGAAGAAGGTGGTGGTGGTGTCCGGAAGGAAGAACGGCGTGGCTTAGAAAGGAAACTGGGAAGTTGGGAACTGGAGTAACGATAGAACTGAAACGACTCTTAGATACAGATTTGACCACTAAGAATTGTTTTAGGGCCCTTGACATTTGGTTAGGATACAGATTTTACCACCTAACTAAGATCAAGACTCACTTGAATACCACTCTAATTGGCCTAATTAGAGATGAGCAAGTAGAGAATTTGAGGTAACAACACTAAGGAGTTTCAAACTTAACTTTAGATTTCAAATATTCATCATTGAGTACACAAGGGATGTCCATGCTATTTATAGGGCACGTCCAAGCCTTTCCTCCCTCATTAGGGAAACTTTACGAGGTGACTTAATGATTAGGAAACTCACTAAGTATACTTACTTAGCTAAAGTATGTAGTTTGTCTCTAAGATATGCTAAACGTGTGCAAAAGCTTTAATAACTAACAAAATGATTAACTAAACTACTTCCTTGATGATCCTTGGCTGGTTAGTCATGCTGTTCTCCCCTGGAAGGTTTCTTCCCATGGCTGCGACCTCAAAAGAACAACACTTGTACATGCTTGCCACTTCACGCCATAGTGTTCGAATACTAGCTTGTAAAGTGGCCTTTTCTCCTTGACCCACGTGTCACTTTCTCCATGAATAAGTCATATAATGATTAAGCATTACTAGGCAGCCAAGTAAGCACAAAGGTTGGTGGAGGAAACCCACCTAAGAGGGTAAACAGTCTAGGCTAAGCAACTGGCTGTGAAAGTGCCGTGTGGACCACTTTTTGGTTCTTTTTGGGCCACCTCATTTTGATAACTAATCTTAGGTTTCCTTCCGGGGGGAAATCTTAAGATGTCTACAATCCCCCTCATTTGAGAAATCTAGATTTTCACATCATTAGGAGGCTTAATTAATGTGATTAATCCAACTGTGTATTCTTGGGCTCTAATCAGGCAGCTTGTCAAAATGGGCTAAACTGGATGGCCTGGCTTGCTTACGTTGGATCTTGCTTGATAGGCTTGGATTCTTGATATCCTAAACTAACTATAAAAAAAAAAGAATTACATAAATTTGATATTGTTTAGGCTAGAAAACAATAAAAACAAAACTGGGTACATGCGAAGTAGGCAACCAGGATACATGCTCCATTTCAGCTTGCAAAACGAGACTTATTCCTTGGACTTGGACACTGGTACTTGGACTAACTTGACTAGGGGACCTTTACTGGGATATGCCTAATTTATTTTCATCATCATCCCCTTGTTGGACATGACTTGACCTTAAATCATATAGGTAGTCATCTTCCTCGTATAGGCTCAAATCGGCTATGTTGAACGTAGCTGAAACTCCATAGTCCAAAGGGAGATCCACCTCTTAAGCATTATCGTTGATGCATTCTAGGACCTCAAATGGACCATCTGCTCTTGGCATTAGCTTGTTTTTGCATCTTGTTGGAAAACACTCTTTTTGGAGATGGATCCACACTAAATCACCTAGCTAGAACATTTTCTTCCTCTTTTTCCTGTTGGAGTGAGCAGAATAAGACAAGTTAGATTGTTCAATTTTACCTCTAACTTGCTCGTGCAGCGTCTGAATCTCCTTGATTTGTTGATTGGCATATGCACTTGGTTTCTGATTCAGGAGGCGTGGCATCAAATACAAGGGAGTTATAGGGTCACTCCCACATGCAACCTTAAATAGGGACACACCCGTTGCTCGACTAGGGGCTCTGTTGTAGGCAAACTCTGCGTGTAGTAACAGGAGGTCCCATGCCTTCTTGGATTGAGGCAAAATCAAAGACCTTAGGAGTGTTCCTAGGGTTCTATTTGTTACCTCAGTTTGTCCGTCTGTCTGGGGATTAACATTGTACTGTACTTGAGTTTTGTCCCCAATTTCTTCCACAGGGTGACCCAGAAATGACTTAAAAACTTAGTGTCTCGCTCTGAAAAATAGACCGAGGAATACCATGCAGTTTAGTCACTTCCTTAAAATATAGCTCTGCAATATTAGTAGCATTATTAGTTTTGTTGTAGGCTATAAAGTGGGCCATCTTCGAGAACTGATCTACCACCACGAATATCGAATCTTTTCCTCGATGTGATCTAGGAAAGCCTAGAATGAAATCCATGCTCACGTCTACCCAGGGCTGCGTCGGTACTGGTAACGGTGTGCATAACCCTTGCAGGAGTAAGTGCCTTTTGGCCACCTGATATGTTGCACACCGCTTTAGTAGGTCTTGCACATCTTCATGCATCCCGAGCCAGAAATAATGCTCTTTCAAAATGGTAAGAGTTTTATTCTTACCGTAATGATCGGCTAAAGAACCGCTATGAACTTCGCGAATCAGAAGTTCTCGGGTACTGCATTTAGGCACACACAGACATGTACCTTTAAGCAGAAAACCTTCTTGAATCAAATAATCTTCTTTGGGGTGCTTTTGACATGCACCATAGAGTTCTCCAAGGTCTTCATCTTCAAAATATACTAGTTTGAGATGCTCGGAACCTAAAATACAAGCATCTAACTGGAACAGTAAAAGACATCTCCTGGATAAGGCATCAGCACCTTTATTCAGCTTCCCTGGCTTATGTCGAATAATGAAATGAAATGAGTGGAGATACTCAATCCATTTGGCGTGCCTGGAGTTTAATTTATGCTGGCCCTGAATATACTTTAATGCCTCATGATCAGAATGTAATATAAACTCACTCACCATCAGGTACTGACTCCAATGCTCTAAACAATGAACAATGGCATAAAACTCTTTGTCGTAAGTCAAGTATTTTCTCCTTAAATCACACAACTTCTTACTAAAGAAGGTTAATGGTTTGTGTTTTTGAGTAGGAACTCCACTGATACCAACGCCAGACGCGTTACACTCGACCTCGAATACTTTGTCAAAACAGGAAAGAGCTAACACTGATGCTTGCGTTAGCTTGTCTTTCACATCCTCAAAGGTCGTTTGTGCCTTAGGGGTCTATCTAAAAGATGTGCCCTTAAGCACTTCGGTCATTGGCGCCGTAATGGTGCTAAAATTCCGATTGAAACGCCAGTAAAAGGAAGTGAGTTCGTGAAAACTACGAACATTATGTATACTCTTTGGTGTTGGGCAACTCCAAATTGCCTCAACCTTAGCTTCATCTACCTTAATACCTTCAGCAATCATGATATATCCCAAAAATGTGACCTTATTAGTGAAAAAGGCACACTTTTTGAGATTCTCGTATAGCTTTGAACGTTCTAGCACCGTCATGATCTCCGTTAAATGATTTTGGTGCTCTTTCTCGTCTTTGTTGAAGATTTATATGTCATCAACATAAACAACAATGAACTTGCCGATATAGGGTTTGAATACTTGATTAATATACCTTATAAAGGTGCTCGGTGTGTTTGATAAACCAAACAGCATAACCAACCACTCAAACAATCCACCCTTTGTCTCGAAAGCGGTCTTTCATTCATCACCTTCTCTGATTCTGATCTAATAGTAACCGCTTCGAAGGTCAATCTTAGAATATACCCTCAAGCCATGTAACTCATCAAGTATGTCTTCAAGCCTCGGTATTAGGTACCAATACTTGATAGTGATTTTGTTTATAGCTCGACTATCGACACACATGCGCATAATCTCATTTTTCTTGGGTACGATTAGTGCAGGCACGGCGCATGGGCTAAGGGATTCCCAAACTAATCCTTTACCCATCAACTCTTCCACTTGCTTCTGAATCTTAGAAGCACCTTTTGGGTTCATTTAGCAAGCTGGTTTGCTTGGAAGAATTGATCTAGGTATATGGTTGATATGATGCTGGATATCCCCTTTCGGGGGGTAATGCAGAAGGTATCTCTTCAGGGAACACATGACTAAATCATTTAAGTAACGACCTAGCTATTGGATGATTTGGTAAGGGGGATTCAGATTCTTCCTGTGAGGCTAGAATCCACTCTCTGAAAGCTCGAAATTCATGGTAAGAGGCTTTCAGAAGGGGTTCACTATGTGAAAATAGCAAATCTGATCTTTCTGGTTGTTTTTGTGGTTTGTGTTTGGAAATTTCGGAAGCGGATAATGGCACCAAACTGATCTTTTTTCCTCCTTTGGAGAAGGAATAGGTATTCAGGAACCCACTATGCATCACTTTGCTATCATACATCTAAGGACGACCCAGTAAAATATGACAAGCATCCATCGGGATCACATCGCAACAAAGTTCATGTTGATAATTCTTCTCGATCAAAAACAAAATTAGGCACTGGGAATTAACTTGAAGGCCAAAACTCTGATCTAGCCATTGGTTATTGTATGGGTGAGGATGTGCCACGGCCTCGAGGCCCAATTTCTCGATCATGCTCAATAAAACGGCGTTTGCACAGTTGCCTCCGTCAATTATCAACCATCATACTTTCCTTTCAACGGTACAGCGGGAATGAAAGATGTTTTCTTGTCGTTCATCTTGAACTCCACCCTTCGAAGTACTAGCATGTCTCCTTCATCTGCAGCTTCTTCAACTTCCTCCTATTCTTCTCTCAGTCCTTCTTCTTCGTCCTCTTTCTATTCTTCCTCATTATCCTTCTCTCTAATTACATCCCATTCAGCAAGAGTAATTATTCTTCAATTTGTACAATCAGAACGCCGATTACTCATTGAAAATTGATAAGGACATTCTTGACTGGGTTAGGGTCGTGGCTAAGATACGAAGGCCGTGGTGAAGGCTGGGTTCTTTGAGGAGTTTGGGTTCCTTGTAGCATAGGGGAAGACGGCATTTGTGGGTTTGGCTTAGGAGGAAATTCGGACTCCCCTTGTTTAAGGATTGAGTTTGTACTGAAAGCTTTGGGAAATCACGTTTGAATGGTTTGTTTTGACATTGTTGTTCCACCTTATGCGCTAGCACGCATGCTTCATCAAACATCGTGTACTGCTGCAGTTCCACAACGTTAGAATACCTAGGATCAAGACCACCCAAGTATCTAACAATTGTTTTCTCTTCAGGCTCGTGTATGTCGCATTTAATTAGGAGCTTTTCAAATTCTCTTATGTATTCCTCAACAGTTAAATTCCCCTGAGTCAAATTATGCAACTAGGAATGACTCTCTTGGAGGTATGTTGCAAGAAGGAACCGAAACTTCAATTTGGACTTCATTTTCTCCCATGTTCGAATCTTGAATTTTTTGTTTCTGGTTTGCTTAGCACAAAGGTTCGTCCACCAAATAAACGCATACCTTCATAGTCTAAGTGCAACCAACTTCACTTTCTTGTCTTTTAGAATGTCCTTGTAATCGAAGATTCATTCAATGGTATGTAACCATTCCAGAAACTCATCAAGATCTAGCTTACCCTCAAACTGAGGGATTTTAACTTTGAAATCATTTGAGTTACGAGGTGTTCTTCTGGCTACTCTAACTCTCCTGATAGGCTCTTCTTCACTTGATGCGGTAACCGAATTACTTGCTTCTTCATCACCATGAACAGATTCAGTTGGACTTTCAAGTGCCTTCTATTTCTGTTTCATGTTATTTCCCAACTGTTTTCGTAAGTACTCATTCTGGTTCTTCAACTTTTCTGTCTGATTCTTCAGTTTGACATTACTGGAAGTCAATGCTTCAAAGTTCTTCAAAAGAGTTTCAAACTTTTCTTCAAGAGTAAAGCTGCTCATTTTGAAAGGATGAACACAAACCAAGACAAAATTTGTGTGTTTTGGGAATTTCATGGTGTGACAGGAAAGGGAAATGCATGGGTTTTGATTTCAGGCCAAGGATGAGACTTAACTTTGATGCCAAATATGATAAATCGCGCTGGGAAGGAAGGAAATGAAAGGAAAGCTCATGTTTGATGAGAGAAGAAGGTAGGGGTGGTGTGTGGAAGCAAGAAAGGCATGGCTTAGAAAGGAAACTGGGAAGCTGGGAACTGGAGTAACGATAGAACTGAAACGACTCTTAGATACAGATTTCACCACTAAGAATTGTTTCAGGGCCCTTGACCTTTAGTTAGAATACAGATTTCACCACCTACCTAAGATCAAGACTCACTTGAACACCACTCTAATTTGCCTAATTAGAGATCAGCAAGTAGAGAATTCAAGGTAACAACACTGAGGAGTTTTACTCAACCTCAGATTTTAAATATTCATCACTGAGTACAAAAGGGATGTCGAGGCTATTCATAGGGCACGTCAAAGCCTTTCCTCCCTCACTGGGTAACCTTTAGGATGTCACTTAATGATTAAGAAACTCGCTAAGTATACTTACTTAACTAAAGTACATAGTTTGTCTCTAAGCTATGCTAAATGTGTGCAAAAGCTTTAATAACTAACAAAGTGATTAACTAAACAACTTCCTTAATGATCCTTGGCTGGTTAGTCATGTTTTCCTCCCTTGGAAGGTTTCTTGGCATGGCTGCCACCTCAAAAGAACAAGCTTGTACATGCTTGCCACATCACGCCATAATGTTTGAATACTAGCTTACAAAGTGGCCTTTTCTCCTTAACCCATGTGTCACTTTCTCCATGAATGAGTCATATAGTGACTAAGCATTACTAGGAAACCAAGTAAGCACAAAGGTTGGTGGAGGAAACCCACCTAAGAGGGTAAACCCTCTAGGTTAAGCAACCGGCTGTGAGAGTGCCATGTGGACCGATTTCTGGTTCCCTTTGGGCCACCTCATTTTGATGACTAATCTTAGGTTTCCTTCCATGAGGGGAAACCTCAAGATGTCTATAATCCCCCTCATTTGAGAAATCTAGATTTGCACATCATTAGGAGGCTTAATCAACGTGATTAATTCAACTGCCCATTCTTGGGCTCTAACCGGGCAGCTTATCAAAATGGGCTGAACTGGATGCCCTGGCTTGCTTGCCTTGGATCTTACTTGACATTCTTGGATTTCTAACATCCTAAAAAAATTAACAAAAAAAAAAGAATTACACAATTTGTCATTTAGTCTAGAAAATAATAAAAACAAAACCAGGTACATGCGTAGGGGGCAACCCGGATACATGCTCCATTTCAGCTTGCAAAACGAGACTTGTTCCTTGGACTTGGATGTTGATACTTAGACTACCTTGACTAGGGGACCTTGATTGGGATATGTCTGATTGATTTTCGTCACTTAGTCATCAGGGAACCTCTAAACTAGCTTATACAAATCAGAATGCAAAATAAGCTTAGCCTAACCTAAGTACCCTACATGAGTCTTCGCTAATTATATGCTTAATTAGGTTAAACGCAAGCCTAAACATGTCATTAGATTCTTAGGCTATCCACTTGCATATGTGGGAGAGAAAGAAAGCTGCTGATTTGACCCAGATTATAGCTTACCAATCAGAAGTAAGTGTAATCTTTATGTGTCTTCATAGTGGCCAAGGAACCTTCCAAAGCTACAAAAGGCTCAATGATGATGTTCCTAGCACTATAGGCTGGCAATAAAGCAATAAATTTGGTGATCAAAGCCTCACCTTGAAGAGATCTTAGCGATTGATCCAAAATAGTTAAATCGACCAATTTAGGCAAAACATGAGCAGCTTAATTGCCTTGGTTTTACCTAATTTAGACTTGATTTCAAACCATGAATGAATTCATTAGGATGATAATAATTACCCTAAGTAAAGAAATCAGGCCTAAATTGGGTTTAAGGGGGAAAACAGCTAGAAACTCAAGCGGGGCCAGGATGGAGCTCAATCTAGAATGGTTGACTTCTAAGGGCAAAATCTCCATGAAATAGCTAACTTACCTTGATTTTCTTACTTCAGGATTTAGGTACATCCTATGCAAAAATATCAGTCCTAAACCCTTTGGAGGGTCAGGAAATCATATGAACAAAATCGGGTCTTTGTAAGCGTTCATACCCAATAGTGTAGGATTTTGTAGGAGTAATGCTTGGACTATGGACTGAGGATCGGTGCTTGAACTTGTGTTCCCTGAACTATTCTGAGGAGCTGAATCTTATACTAATGCTTGATCTCCATCAAGAGTTGGCTAGCTTCTTGACCTTGACAGGCAGCTTGTAAGCATCCTCAAAGCTCCAACCTAGAAAGGTTGGAGTTCAACCTTGTCCAGAATTTGAGAAACCTAGCAATGGTTTTTTTAGGCTCTTTCTTTAAGACACACTTGATCTAGAGTTGCTCAAATTCCATGATGTATTCCTCAACCTTGATGCTACTTTGATACAGGGAAGTAACTCTTAAGTAGAGTTCTTACTTATAGGTGGTAGGCAGAAATCTTTTGTCCATGTGTTTTATCAGCTTAACCCAAGTTTTGATCTTGGATTTACCTTCTAAGGCTCTAGCTCTCTTCCAGTTTTCATACCAGAGTGATGCATATTGCTTGAGCTTCTAGACAGCCAGCTTAAAGGCTTTTTCTCCTAAGTATCCTTTGATTTTAATAATTCTCTCCATGCACTAAACCCACTCAAGGTAGTCTTCTAGTTTTAAGCTACCATCAAATTCAGGGGTTTCCATCCTAAAATCTTTAAGGTCATGTCTATGGGTTCTTTTCCTACTGGGTGTCATTTCCCTATTTGAAGAACAGCTACCATAATTAGAATCTAGAGAGGGATCTGATCCATCTAGGGGTCCCCATAGAGGTTCCCTATTCTTACCTTTAGGGCAAGCCATGAGCTGCTAAGTCTGAGCAGTCAGGTTCCTACTATTATCCTATATCTCTAGGATAGCTCTATCTCTTCTATATTCATGAGCTTGTTCAAGAGTGAGCCCTCTAGGGACTTTAACAAGCTGCTAAGGAGGGAGAGAAGTGGTGTCCCTCTCAAACATTTTGTTTAAGGAAAGGAAATTAGGGTTAGCTATGGCTGTTTGAGGAGCTTAGTGTTTTGTAATTGGATTGTGTTTCGGGCTAAAGGTTCTTTATAGCTAAGCCAGAGGGTTACATGGTAAAGAAATAACTAGTGAGCTCAATCAATCAAGTGGAAAGCGCCTAGCAAGTAAAGACTCACCAAGTATCAAAGTTGGGCGCTAACACCAGATGATGTATGTCAAGGAGCAAGAATGCTTTAACCACACTAAGCAACCAAAGATGGAAGATATGTCCTGGAATAAGGGATGAAATCCACTAACCAAGATTTAGAGATTCACCACTAATATTTGTAAGGCTAAGCACTAGGAGATTAGATAAAGAATCCCACTCTAAAAACATCATCTTCAATAAGGATAAAGTTGAGAAAGATTTTAAGAGAGAATTTGCAGCAAGCAAATAGGATAATATTCAAATCCAACATTTTTCATAGAAGCTGATAGAGAGGGCTTATATGCTGTTTTCGAGCTGATTACACCAAGGTTACATGATCATTCAAGTATAAGTCAAAAGCTTAGGCAAATTAGATTCTAACACCTAAACCAAGAAGGACTGATGATTAAGGCTTGATATAGGGCGTTTAGTCATTGTAGACCCTCTAAAACAAATATAAGGGCATCAGTAGGGTTAAATATACAATGAGATACTAACGCAAGAGAACTAAACATAGGCTGAATTGTGAAAGTGCGATTGCCCTGGACTACAGTATTTTACTCAACAGTCTGATGGGTAGTTCCTCTTCTTTTAGGCAGTTCTTAACTTCATGCGTAACCCCTAGGCTAGATAATAGATAGCAGAAGGCTTCTAATATATTATGACACATGTTTATGAGCTTAGGATGCTACAATCCTCACTCAGATGGAATGATCATGAAGTATATCCATTCCAACCCGTACTAGAAACTTAGCAGTGGCAATCCTCTTGTTATGGTGCATAACTGAGTGAGTTTAGCTGAGAGCCAATGGCCTAATACTGAAGTGGACCTTCTAAGCTTCAAAATATGTACCATATTGTGTAGGGTTGGGTTCAATTGCTTAAAATTCCCTTAAACCTAACCTTGTCTGTGTTGACCTGTACGATTGCGCTAGACTTTATTGATCATGAATTAACTAAGGCTAACTAGATAGCCTCAAAATAAATGGTTGAAAGTGATTAGGACCCCTATGTTTTCCAGCATAGAAAGGCTTTTCCCTAGCAAATCTCAAAACTGAGTTGCTTACCTTTATAGAACCGAGTCACCAAATGATGAGTGAGTAGTACACCTTCATTTCCCTTATGTGGAGCTTGATATGTGTCCTGGTATGCATAGTGGCATTAGCATAACAATAATTTTGGCCATCAACTAGTTGACTCTAGAAAGAATTTCTAATGGGCATGGATCACATGAATCAAATCCATATAATCAGAGTAGAACATGCATAATCAGAATACTCAAGCTCCTCCCAAAGTCAAATTCATTAAAAGATTTCAAGTTAAAATTTTCCTCAAAATGTTCATTTTGCCTTTACCCCACACCTAAATCTTGCATTGTTCTCAATCCAAAAGACTGTAACAATGTGAGAAATGAAGAAAAGAGGAAAATAGCCCAAGCCTAACCCATGCTACTTGCCTAAGTTAATCTCCATGTAAATTAATTACGTTGAGTGCCACATTTCAATTTAGCAATCAATATGTTTATGCAAACGAGGTTGAGAAGATGAAGTGATCTCGAAGTGAAATTTAGTCCTGCTCCATACCAAACCATTTAAAACTCACAAATAAATACATTAATAAGCAAATAAGTAAGAGAAGCACGTTTATAAAGGTGAGTAAGGTCATAATTTTACATGGAATATATATACATATACATATATATATATATATATATATATATATATATATATATATATATATATATATATATATATATATATATATGTACACACATATATATATATATATATATATATATATATATATATATAGTGTGTGTGTGTGTGTGTGGTGTGTGTGTGTGTGTGTGTGTGTGTGTACACACACACACACACACATATATATATATATATATACATATATTTCTTCACAAAGGTCGAGCTTAGTAACCCAAACCTCTTCATGAATAAACCACTAGAACTAAAGGTAATATTTCTTTTTGTATTATCATGAAATTAATAGAAATGAAATTTATAATGGTAATAAGTTTAACGTCTAATATCGATAAGAACAATGATCATAATAACTTTAATGAAAAAATAAGTAATATTAATAACCGCAAGGATAACAAATATCGCTTCCTATCATACAATAATAATGTGAATATCACTAATGATAATAATAACGAGAATAATATAAAGAAAGCACACATAAATGGGAAACCAAAATCGATTTGTGTGCTTAAATCAACAGTTGTGATTGCATTGATAATTAAGAGTAGTCCTAAAGAAGATTGTGGATTAGTTACTAACGTTACAATTGTTGAAAGTTATTTGAAACTTCAGTAACCATAAAAATATATACATATTTGGAGTAGAAACGAGGTAATTTCCGTTGTCATCAAGCCATGAACAACTACTTTATACAAAGGGTCAGGGTCTAGAAATCCCAAGTATGTTTATTACCTGTACTTTTCAGAAATTCACATAGTTCCAAACATTATAGAATTACATTTAATATTCATCAATTTTTTTATCATCTAATTAAGTAGGCCCATCAGTTATCAAGTATTAGGGCTTACGCCCCTCAGTTAACCCAATGAGCTGTAGCTTAGGTTTCCCGACTGGCGACAGGTGTACACCTCTCAAACATCATTCAGATGCCAATAGGGGTTCCATTTCCCGATAATAACCGACAAAACACTTTGTGAGACCCGCATTTTTGTTGTACTTGCTTATCAAATATTATGCCTGTTGAGCTAGAAAATTTTATTTTAGTATTTGCCAACCTACCACTACTTTATTGCCCAAGTTATTAACCTATCCAATCTCAGACCCCAAAAATAAATTGTCTGAAGTTGTATAAGTTGAATAGCCTTCGATTTCTTGAAGCTCCAACCAAAGCGAATACGACTAGATTGTCGAACCTTGGAATTATTTATGTAATTAACTAAACCGAACCTTAATATAATCAAGAGGCGAGTAAGTCGACAAACGATTATATTAACGATTTCGGTTTACGATAAGAGACCCGAGAATTCGACAAATAGTATCAGGTGATACACTACCTTTTAACAACGCAAAAAAAAAAAACAAAAAAAAGGGGAAGAGGGGCTAATTTTGTCAAAACTCACGCGTGAACCCCCCCGAGCTCTCTTTCTTTCCTCTTTGTTCTTCTTCTCGTTCGTGCTCTGCCTTCCCCTGTTCTTCATCTCCTCCTTCGCTTCTCCTCCTTGCACGCACCACGACTGGCGAAACCAAGCCCCAACCTAACCAACCCAAGAGCCGGCAGACCTCCTACGCGCGGTTGACCCAAAATTCGGGCATAGGCAGGGCTGATTTTGGTGAAGGACCGGCCGAACACCCGGTGAATTCGGCACATGCACGGTGAGATTTGAACACTGTTGCCTCTATAAATTGAATCCTTGCTTTATCCCCTTTGAATTGTGCCTAAAATTATCAGACATTGCAAGTTAAGGTTTCTGGTTTGGTGGTGTTCGAACCTCACACGAAGGCAGTAGATTTTCTGGGTGTGTGTAGTTCGAATTTAGCTTCAATCTAGCCAAGTTGCACGCATATAGCTTGGATTCGAGGTGGGTAAACCTTTAATCCCTCCTATTTTAAGGATTTTGAATAATAGTTATATGAATCAGTTTACTAAATTGGTAGATTGGATTGTTGTTGTAGGAATTCGATTGTATGTGTAGACAAACAAATGAATTTAAGCATTGCTATGCTAGGCCAGAACCAATGTATTCTTGAAAGGTTGCTAGATGTTTTAAAATGGTGGCTTTCATGATTTAGAACTACATATAACTTTCTAAAGTTACTTTCAATTTTCATATCAAACCAGCTAGCATTGAAGATCGTTTGGGAACATTTTACGCCTTTAGTTTATCCTCACACCCATCTTGAGTTTAAAATGGAGTTTTCAAATGAATCTAACTTACATTTATTGCTAATCACAGCATTTAAGTTAGAAACGAAGTTGTTTTTATGATTTAGCAACGCTATTATGCTTATATGAAGCTTTCAAGTTAGAATCAAAGTTGTTCTATGATTAGGCAACCTTCTTATGTTTATAAAGAGCCCTTAAGTGAAAAACAAAGTTGTTTTACGATTTAGTAAACTTATTGTGTTTATATAAGGCATTCAAGTTAGAAACTAAGTCGTTTTATGATTTAGCAAACGTGTTACGTTTATAAAAAACTTTAAGATTAAAGTGAACTCGTTTTACAAGTTAATGAACGTATTACGTTTATACGAAACTTTAAGTCAAAAATGAAGTCGTTTTACAAATTAGCAGACGTTTTACGTTTATAAGAAGTTCTTAAGCTAAAAACAAAGTCATTTTGCAAGTTAGTAGCCGTATTACATTTATATGAAGCTTTTAAGTTAGAAACGACAACGTTTTACGACTTAACAAGCTTATTACGTTTTAAGAAGCTTTGAAGTTGCGAAGGAAGTCGATTTATGTGTTAATAGACTTATAACGTTTATGAGAAGCCTTTAAGCTTCGAACTTAGTTTGAATTAAGCATTAACTAAACACGTTATGTTTCAAACGAGTTGCGATTTACGATTTAGCATACATATTACATTTAAAGGAAGCTTTTAGCTAAAAAGCGAAGTCGTTCTATGAGTTAGCAATCGTTTTACATTATTAAGAAGCTTTTAAGTTGAAAACGAAATCGTTTTACGGTTTAGTAAACCCCTTTATGTTTGTCAGAAGTTTTTAAGTTACTTATGAAACCGATTTACGTATTAACCGGTCTTATTTTATTTATAAGGAGCTTGTAAGTTTAGAACGAAGTCGTTTTACAAACTAACGAACGTATTATGTTATTAAGAAGCTTTCAAGTTGAAAACGAAATCGTTTTACGATTTAGTAAACTTATTACATTCATACGAAGCATTCGAGTTAGAAAATAAGTCGTTTTACGATTTGGTAAACGTGTTACCTTTATAAGAAACCTTTAAGTTTAAAGTAAAGTCGTTTTAAGTATTAACTAACTTATTGCCCTTATAAGAAGCTTTTAAGTATAAAAGGAGATCGTTTTATGAGTTAATAAATGTATTACGTTTATACAAAGCCTTTAAGTAGAGATGAACTCGTTTTCGAATTCGTAAACGTATTTTACGAAGTTAGTTTACACGTTAGCAAATTTATTTCGATTATGAAAAGCCTTTAAACTATCCACGAAATCGATTTATGAGTTAGTAAACTTGGCTTGTATCATGTTCATCCCTTTTGCATTTGAAAGATTATAATGAGCGTAAAAAGGGCAACTGAAGGTGATTATTTACGAATCCTAACTTTCAAGTGCACGCTAGTAACTACCAAGTTTTGAATCGTGAGTTAGTATACTCACCATGTTTTTAAGAGGCCTTTATTGTTGTTTGACTAAAGCTAAAGTTGTAAGAAAATTATGTTTTCATGTTTTAAGTTCATAAAACATATATATTAATAAGTATAAGCATGTTTTTCTACTAAGTATGTATGCGTATGAATGTTATAAGTTCCTAAGATACATATATGAATACGTATAAGTATGTATGTGTACAAATGGCTATGTTTATGTCTATGTGTACGTGGAGGAGCTACTCTAGAAACTTTAAGCTTAAGTCTGAGACCCAAGGATGGTGGCTTAGTTTCCGCCTGGTAACACATATGTTACATTATGATAGATTCAGGGATGGTGGTTTGATTCCCACCTGAAGTCTAAGTTTGAA
Source organism: Carnegiea gigantea (assembly GCA_029747015.1). NCBI lineage: Eukaryota > Viridiplantae > Streptophyta > Magnoliopsida > Caryophyllales > Cactaceae > Carnegiea > Carnegiea gigantea. The sequence goes on from JAKOGI010001387.1 coordinate 155,905, forward strand.
AATTATGTCTCAGCGCAGTATGATGTCTATCCGGATAGGCGTATGTTGCCGCTCGAGTTTGGCCGACTCGGGATGGCAGTAACAAAGTGCCTCTAAGAGTCTAGTCTCCTCATTTACATGAATAAGTTACTATGTATGATTTTCGGTAAGTGAAACTTATGTGTAAAACCCCTTTTATGCTATGTTTCCGGGTTTACGTAACTTTATTATGTTAAGTCAACTCATTACGGTTTCTTCTAAAGTTAAGCCTTTTGGTATGATTATTCCTTCACTTGGTTTATGGTTCGAATATGATATATTATGTGAAAACTCTTCAACTAAAATGAATTACAAAAGGTTTGCGTAAGTTACTATGTATTTTAAGTATGTTTTGGGAGAGAGGGTTTACTCACTGAGCGGTGGTTGCTCATTCCCATTACTTTTCCCCTTTTCCCAGATCCACAGGTATGTGATTGACGCGTGGAGTGCAACAAGGATGGACTTGCTTGGTTTGATTATGACGTGACTATGTAATATTGATTATGTTTGTAAGGTTATGTAATAATTTATCTTTTGTAAGGTTTATGAAAAATAGAAAGCTCTGTATACTCCGGGTGTGTGGCCCATAGAGTTGTGAACTCTGACGTGTAGCCGTAGAGTTGTTGGTGTTATTTAGTACCTTTTTGAATTGTAGAGATATAATATAAGGCTTAGGCCTGGGGAAATGGTCAGTTTTCAGGGAAAACTCTGTCTGTTTTGCCCCAGAAATTAAGAAAATCCTAACATTCCCAGCCCTAGGGTTAAACTCAAGACCCAATTATGTTATAGTGGCTTAAGTTTTAAATATTAAGTCTTAATAGGTTATGTTTCAAATAGGTTTAAGTAAGTTGCCTTAACAGTCTTTCCCCAGGGGAAGGCTGTGGCGTGTAACACGACCCGCCTGAGGTCGGGGTGTTACACACTTTTACTTACATTCTTCCTCTCCTATCTTCGAGCTAAAATAAATTAAAATGCAGGCGCTCAACTGAATTGTTCTAAAAGGTTATTTTACAGTATTGGGGTAAATGTCCGTAGTTTCAGCTCATGTTTTGAAATATTTTTATGATATCTATTTTGGAGAAGGAATAAGTAGATAGACCCATCCCGAACAAGCCAAATGAGGGAAGAAATAGAAGAAAGGCTTATGATTCTGCTCTTTAATGCCATGAGCTGCTCACAGTGGACTTCGGCTTAGCATGAAGACTTGACAGAGTTTGAACGACAGGGTGGGTTATTTTTTGAATAAGCGTGCCGAATATTCAGCACTAGGAGATATTCAATCTAATTACATTCTAATTGTGTTGGAGTTAAGTTGTAGTTCAAAGTTATCTTCCATGCTTTCAGCTTAATAGGACTCGCAATGTGAATGTTCTTCAGTGGGAGTTATATAGTTATTGCACAGCCTTGTCTTACTTAGGACACCCGTAATGCCTCAAGTTGTTATGATTTTCGCTATAACCATTTTAATAAATAATCAAATCAAGTTATTTAAGTAATTACGGATTGGGGATATAATTGTGGTATCAAAGCCAAGGTTTAAGGGCCACTATGATCTATAGGGTGCTTGTGAGTTGTGTGGACTAGTCAAAGGAGATGTTGACTATAAGTTCATGCATAGGAGTGCATAATGAGGAGGCTTTAGAAAATATTTACATGGCCATCTGTCGTTGCTATTGAGGCCAATGACATAACTAGGTAAAACTTAGGATTTCATCAATAACAAAGTAGAGCCATAAGGTTTTTGTCGACATCCAAATGACATACGCACCTTAGGGGAGTTTCATAGCAATATTTCTATGTATTTTGGGGTTGTTCGTTTGTTTTAGGAGGACAACTTAAATTTACAGGTTTCATTAACACACATAGTCATACTTAAAGGTTAGGTATAGTGAAAGTTTAAGACATATGATGAGGATTCCATTTTGCACTTCTTATGTGATTTATGGAGTACCAACCTACATTTAACTTTCAAGATAGGAGGAATATATTGAATTGCTTGTCTTTAGGTTAAATCAATCTGAATAGCCATTGCAATAGTGTATGTGTCATGGGGCCTATCTCAATGTGTTGAGTGATTTGCAGTAGTAATTTATTGTAATGAATCACGTGGTTGCAGTTCAATAAGTTATGCTATACTACTTTGTAATATAAGGGTTGTATGCAGCAAGATAATGTTGTCACACAAAGGAAAGTGTTGCCATAAAATGGGTTTCCAGAATTTGGGAACTCATGTAGGCTGCCGCATACGAGGTGTACACAAGTTATTCGATCTTGAAGCATATTCTACAATTATAGAGGTAATGAAGAAGTGGAAGATATTTACATGTGGGTTGTTTGCGATTTTAGTGCCATTGGCTAAAGTTGTATAAATAAATACGCTTGAATTTAAGCAATAATAGATATTAAAAACTTTGAAAGGTGTAGAGTGAAACTCCTTTAGAGGTTTGGGTTACAGAATATGGTTGACGCTATAACAATCACACTTACTATGAGGCTAAAACAAACTCTAAAGGCATGCGGAAATTACCGAAGGTGGAACTTAGTGCCAAGACATGCATCAGAACCTCTAAGGGGACGGTGCAAATGACTCCTTATCCGATTTTGGTGGGTTAAGTGATGGGAGTTATTGGCTAAAGCTATATGCATTGGATATGTAAAATTTAATAAGTGGTGAGAATTTTATTACGTAGTACAAGAGCTGATTCGATAAGTCAATCTTTAGGGTTAACAAGGATTAGATAAAAGGCTTTAAATTATTTGAGTCATAGGAGCATCTAGTGTTATGTGGAGTGATGATCATGAAGGATAAATTAAGAAAAGTAAATAAGGAAAAAAAAAAAAGAGAGAGAGAAAAGAGAGATTGAAAGAGAAGATATTTCTATGTTGGATTCATTAAAGAAATAGGAGTAGCAGTCCACATCTTGAAGTAGACTCATTTTATAGGAAATGATTATCCAGATAGGTGGAGTCACAGGAAAAAGCTCAAGGATGTGTTATGTAACGATTCCTTGTTATTGCATACCAGAAATTCTAGTGGCCATAATTTATAATCTAGTCAATGAGTGGACAAGGATCATGGACAGAATTTAAGGAATATGTAATCTAGTGAGATATATTATACAGTACAATAGTTCTATATGTCAAACTCAGAGCACTTGATGTTGAGGCATCATGACTCAGGCTAGTAAGGAATCAAGAGTGATGACCCAAGTATATGTTGCATGGACTTTATATGATTATCACTAGTGATTTTATAAGATTAAGATGTCAAATTTAAGAGGGTATCTTATGAGATGTCAAATTTAAGAGGGTGTCAGCTAGATATAACCTCATGTGTAACAACAGAGGACTATGGGGCAGTAATGCATTAGAAGTCTTTGCACAAAGGTAAAAAACCCAGCGACTTTCTTTTGAATGCATCTAAGCCATGCAACTTTAGTTACATGAGCCTATGCATTGATCTAAAAGAGTCTGTAGTAACCTTTGGCTAACTAACGATGCACTTCCCTTGTAAGATTATACTATGAATTGTATATCTTATGTTGGGAACCCTTGAGCTCATTGATTATAAACCAAAGCTAGTCACACTCCTATTAAGCAATAACATACTTTAACCTAGCAATAATCCCTTATGAATCATGTTAAGCCCTCTTTGGCTTTACAAAAATTGTTTGATCGCCTCAGTAATACTCCATTACATATCTTTTTCATAATTGAATTACCTCATAATATCAATCCCTATGTGAAATCCCCGTCACTAAGATGAGATATGTTCCTCTTGGTTTCATTAAGTACTTCTTTTTATCGTGCTTCTTACAATCGTACTTTCTACAATAACGTCTCCTCTCTTGCCTGTATTGGACTTCGATTCCTGTTATTTTATGTTGCCACTGCTATTGAATCTATTACATTGGAAAGGTATGTTTCCCTTTCATGCAAGTGAGTTTAAGTTTGGTATGTTGATGATCAAACACTTTCCCTGTCTTTGATGTCTTAAACCCATTTCTTTACCCTCTCTAGGGTTGCCTATTATATGTTTTTATGTGAGCATGACTTGAACTTTTACAGCAATGCCTTGAATATAAAATCACCATGCATCTAACAGCATTTGTCCCATCCCTAATTGTCCTTCTACAAGCTCTCCATTCAGCTTTATCTCCTTGACTTTTATTTTACTTTTCTAATCCGTGGGGTTAGATTGGAAACCATCATAACTTTTTCCTCTTATAGTAACCTAAATCTACATGTGGATTCCTGCGTAATTGATGAAAGATACTGTTGCTAAATTTCTGCTTCGAGTGCTTACACCTCGATCTCTACAGAGACATAATTTCATATTCTGACTTTGGATTACTACCTTGTATACATTGTTATTTGCAAATAACAATGTTCAATCTGTCCTTAAACATTCGATCATCACTTAAATCGTCTATTTTACTGCTAGACTGGCCTAAAAACTAATATTAAATGTTCTTATTTGTGTATAACAAATGTATAGAGCTATTTGACTCTTACAATCCTCCATTCTTGAGTTTATGATTACAGTTGTTTTCATTCTATTTTCCTTATTGTACTATTTTCTAGACGTATTATTCCAAAAATTGCCATTTTTTCTTTCCGCTGAAATCTTACATCAACGGTATGCTTAATACTTTCAGTCATTCACTTATTTTCCCATAGTCATCTTAACTTATTTGTTGTCATTATCCCTTTGCTATTATATCTGCTCTTGATCTAGAGCATTTGCTTAAAACATCCTAACTAACATCCAACCCCTGCCTATTGGATTTTGTTTTAGAGCTCCTCATATTTGTTTGGTTTGGCCTCACCCTCGAAATTTGTTTCTTCCAATATTATTTAATTTCCTCCTTTTCATTTCAAATTTGTAGAGTTTTGTTGGTCCTCAATACTTGTACATTCCTTCTGGTATGATTCGACAGGTCTTTGAGATTTGTTGTCAAATGGTGAATACGTTCTTGTTCGGCTTAAAATGGTTGTCGACATTTCGAATGTTTTGATTTCCATCATCTTCTTTATTCCGTCAAAAATGCATTTACTCAAATTGCCCATACCCCGTTTATTCATAATAATAAGCTAGATAGCTTGTTTTGGATTAAAAATGCAAAACAGCTCTCGTCAGTGCTGCTGAATGTTAATCATTGCAATCCAAAACATTCTTCTTGCTTCTGAATTTCCCACCTTATAAATGAACTTGACCCTTCTCAATGTGGTCTTGTTGCTTTGCTTGTACCCATTCTTGTGAGTTGGGGCACATTACAGCGAATTCATTTTATAATAAATCCAAGGTGTTCTATTCTGCTGCTTATCCAAATCTATATGTCGTCCTTATCATATTAATTATGGCTTCAAAGCCACCTTGTTAAAACTTAGTTGCTACTTATCTATTGGTACCTCAACTATCAAACCCAAATGTAACTAAACCAGTCGTTCCTTCTGACATGGTTTGAACTATTTTCTCCAAAACCCTGTTTGGTTGTTATCTATTATCCTATGTTAGATGCCAAGATTGTTCTATTTCATACAATAATATCACTGTATCTATAGTTTCAACATTTAACCACACCTGGCAGTGAGGATTTGAGGAATAATCCACCCCTTATTTCTCTTAGGGCTTAAATAAACCCAAGCTCTTTTCCATTTTGGATGCTCTGGACTTTCCTTATGTTAGGAACATCATAATTTGATCTATAATTTAACCCTCTAACTGCCTGCTCCGATTGAGATGGGATAGAATACTCATATTTATCGTTGATATGACTAAAGAGGTGTCATAAATTTGTTCGTGATCTATACTTGCAAACCATGATGCTTATGGCTTTACATGTTGGAGTTCTTTATGAGTCCATGATGCTTATGGCTTTTCATGTTGGAGTTCTTGATAGACTCATAAATATCTTTACTCTAGCCATTCCATGATAATCTCCCCTCATCAGTCATTTCTAACTTCGTTATAGATTTCTTCTTGTGTGTAATGACTCACCTACTAAAAGCTGAATTTAGATCTAGAGCAAATATTTGACTGGCCTGGTAAGAGAAGTTTATGTAAATAAGTAAATCGGAACCGCAAGATAGAATACAAGGTATCCGTTCGGTGCTAACCCAAAGGGGACTACAAACTCAAGTCAAATGATGAAATCAATTCTTAAGGCACAACTAATAATTTGTTCCTCAATAGGCATATAATACAAGTAATGGCACAAATGGGGTCCATTTAATAAAACCATAATCTCAACCAATGCCTAATGGTGTTGGAATGAGTTAGGTGAGATATTACTTATAGTGAAGTCAGGGTTAACCCAAGTAACAACTAAGGAGATGAGAAAGATTCAAGAACACTTTAAGGTTACTCAGAGTTGACAAAAGAGCTATGTCGAGAACAGGAAGAGAACATTAGAGTTTTAGGTGGGAGATAAGGTATTCTTAAAAATTTCTCCTATTAAGGGCGTTAGGAGATTCAATGTCATAGGACAATTGAACCCTCGATATATTTGGCCTTATGGAATTCTTAAAGAGTTAAACCAGTAGCTTATAAATTGAATTTACCAGCGAAACTCAAGCATACACACAAGTTTTTCATCTTTCACAATTCAAGAGCCGATCATAGCATTTTTCTTGAGCCTACAGAGGATGCTATAAGTTTGTTTTATTAGGAGCGTCTTGTACAAAATACTAGATTGTATGGTTAAACAGCACTGCGAGAGGCGTATTCCTCTAGCAAGATTATGTGGGCTAATCATACCTCATTTGAAGACACACAGGGAACAGAAGAGGACATGAAAAAAAAAGAAAAAAAAATATCCATATTTACATGAGGCAAACCTAGTAATATTTTCAAACTTGTGAGTTTCAAGGACGAAATGTATTTAATAGGGGAAAGCTGTAATAGCCCAAACCTAACCCATGCTAATTACCTTAGTTAATCCCTATTTAAGTTAACTAAGTTGAGCATCACATTTTAATTCAACATTTGATATGTTTATCCAATTGTAGGTTAAGACAACAAAGTGACCTCGAAATGAAATTTAGTCATGCTTCGTATCAAATCATTTAGAACTTATAAAGAAATATGTAAAGAAATGAAGAAGAGAAGCCATTTATACAGGTCACTAAGATTGTAATTTTATAGGGAATATATATATGTACAATTTGTTCCCCCATATCATACAAATAAAATCATAATATTTACAAACAAAACGAAAATAAATGCTAAGAGCATACCAATTAATTGGGCAGAATTCATATTTTCATTCCCAACAAGCCAAGACAATACTAATATCAGGCCAAACCATTTTTTTGTTTAGAAGGAGAGTTATCTACTACAAAAAAAAAAGAAAAAGAAAAAGAAATAGCAAAGAAGATATCGAGAAATTAGGGAGTAAATTTGATAAAAATTAATAAGAGTAAATTAAGTCCCCCCTTGCCCCTAATTTTCTCACGTAGCAAGCAGCACTTCCCTTTATTATTCTTATCCAGCCAAATTACACACACACAGCTCCATGGCCCTATTTCGAAGCAGCATCAGCCCTGATCACCTGCTGCCCAGCACGAGCCATCTGCCGCTGATTATCGATTCTGCCTGCTGGCCCTCGCAGGACCCATCTCCTCCAACTCTTTTTTTGGCAGTTTCAGTGGCAATTTAGGAAGATAAACCCTAATATTCCCTCACTCATCCCACTTTTTTTAGTTCTTAATTTTATAAGTTAAGGTGTTATTTTAGCTTGGGTTCATTTTAAATTGGTTTAATTTAAAGCTTATTATGATGAATTGGAAGATTGATTGAGTACATGTGTTATGGGTGTTTAAGAGTAGCTTGGGTAATGAGTTTGGATTGTATTGTTATGCCCATGAATTCTAATATAGGTGAAGTTTGACGAATTTATGGATGTGCCTTATGAAAGAAAATAAAGGTTGTGTGTATGGTGTGGATGTTGATGTGAGAGTGGTGAAGTAAAGTAGGGTTGGAGGACAATGCAATTATACAAAAAATGACTTCGAGGTACCCTAAGTTTTAGGATAGTAACTTTTTGGTCCCTGACTTTTTTAAAAAAACACTAGAGTACCCTATGTTTCTGATAAAAGACTCTTAGGTCCTTTTTCTTATTGTTTTTGCCCCTAAACTTTTAGACATTACAGAAAGCCCCTTGAAAAGGTTTAAATATGCAAATAAGCTATTTTTAGGATTTGTTTTTTAAGAAATATGCTTGTTTTAAATGATTAACCTTCCTATAATGACTTTGCTGGTACTAATTATTACAATCTGCTACTTATATCATAAATATTATACTTTCTGTGGTTACAGGCACACTATGCTTAGTAAAATAATTAGAGCCTAATTAGAGAGTTTCGACTATTACGTGTACTGAGTCGATGCAGGGCTCCATTATTCCTATTGCTTCAGGTTTATACAGATTATTAATCTCAACCACATCTTCCTTAGATCAGGCACAACATAGATCTGTCTCGTTTTCTACCTTAGACCATAGTCACTAATCAAGTTTTATATGCTTTAAAGGATAGTCAGACTTTAATCAAGAAATTATAATATTTAAGACATAAGGTTCAATTGAATAACATTTTCTATTGGGAAACTTTTTTTATTGAAAGCTTGAAAGTGGAAATGTTAAAATGGAAACAATAAAGAAGGGCTTAAGCTACTAAGATCATCAAAGATGCTTGCTCATAAAGAAATAGAGAATCCTCACTTCTCTTTTGGTCAAGTATCCTCAAACGACCGTGTCTTTTCTCAGCACTCGACCTCTCGTTTTATAGAGGGGATGTGGGTACATAGGATGCCCTAATGACAACAATACACATTCTGAAATTTTTACATGATTACTAGTATCCGTACATGGGTACAATGGACAACATTCATTTACTGATCTGACATTGGATAAAATAGTATAATAATAGAGTAACTACTTTTCAGAGCCTTTAATGCTGACAGACAAATCATCCATATTGAGATTGTAAATGCCTTCATCTCTAACAATGTTTTTCAGTCCATCACTATCCAGATAACCTTCAAAATCTTCATCAAGTTCAAGATGCTTTGGATCCCATTTTTCAAATAATTCATGAACATATTTCTTCCCTTTTTCTGATAAGAATTTTTCATGTCCGACATCAAAGAGATAACGAAAGACATCCTCTAAAGTAGCTCCTTCTATCTTTATATATTTACTAAACTCATCATGACAGGCGAAAGTAGTATTTCCACAGTACATTAGCATTACTTCTTGCTCATTCAATGCCTACATTTGATGGTAAATATTGATAAAACCTATGGCTCTTGCTAAAGCCGGATCACTAACTAACTCATCTCATTTCGAAAACCATTCTTGTTGTCGATATCTGGGATTGTCTAAATGAACTAGTTGAACCAAATAATGAACTGGTTTGGCCTTTCCATTTTCATACTCGATCAGTGTGCACTGTACCTCTATGTATAGATATCTATTGTCTGGAATTTTTGTTAGACCATTAGGAGATGTAAGAATCTAACAGATCCTTCTGAATATGCACCATTTAAATTTAGTTTGTCTTGAGAAAAATGAGAACTTTGGATCTGAGATTTCTATATGATAGACTACCATTCCGTACTCCTGGGCCTTCATGGCTAGGTCATTTGGAGGGATTAAATTTGTTGAAGAACTAACACCACCAACCCTATATCTATCGAGAAGTAGATTATTATACTCTAAGATTCGCAAATATCATAGGAATAATTATGATAGTAGTCGATGCAAGCTGTATGCCACTGGTTGAACCATTTTTCTTAAACATGAGAACTTATTTTTTTCATAGATATCATAAGGACATCCTAGGTAATTAATTTATAACTCTAGAAAGCTAAATCTTTAGGCTATTAGGTGGCCAGAAGAAAACAAACCAAAACGTGATCTACTTTTTGTATAGAATTTTAAAATATCCACAAGGATTTTACTACAATGAGAAATCCATTCTAGTAGTGATGGCATTTCATTTAGGATTTCCTACTTTTCCGGCAGGAGTTCTTCTCTGTTGATTACCATTGGCAAGCTCACGAGTTAAACTATTTGCCAGAGAATTCTGCAATCCCTATATATATTCAATAGAGAACGAAAACGGGTTAGACTATAATTGCTAACGTAGGAGCCGCCCTTACACTTGCATATTTGATAAATTCTTTTTAACAAAACGAAGTATTCCTTTGTAATTGGTTTTGGTGCAAAAAAAGTTAAAAACTTTTTAATTCCCGTTATGAGTGCAAGGATTTATTTTTCCATCGTGGGACCGTTAGATTTTGCTTTGTTAAAATTAAACTTCCATTGCAATATTTACAGAGTTTTTCTTCTTCCTGTATTTTGAGTACCGCACGCGAGTGCTCATTCCTGGCATCTATCTCAAGAATTAAACCACCTCATTCATTAGGCAAACTAAGAATAGGAAGAGTTTTACACATCTTTTAGAAGTTTTGAACAATCTTTGCATCACTTGGGGTCCATGTCGAACTTACTTCTTTCTTCAGTTTCTACTACAATGGTTTTCTCAGTTTAGTTAAATCTTTAATGAAGTCTAAAGCATAGGTAAGGCATCCAAGAAGCCTTTCAAACTGCTTCCTATCATCAATTTTTTCTGGGAAATTTTGTATTTTATCTAGAATTCACTTTTGTAAAATGATTTGCCCTACTTTTATCTCTATACCTAAAAACGCAGTCTCTTATTCAGCATAAATGCACTTGTTCTTACCAAGTTTAATATCATGATCAATGCATCTTTGGATGGCAGCCAAGGCATCATCTTTGTGCTATTCTATGATTTTGTAAAAGACAAGGATATCATCAATGTAAACTAAACCACAGTGATTAAGGTCTTTGAAGATGTTATCCATTTTTCTTTGGAATATTTAAGGTGCACTCTTTAGATCAAATGGGATGACAATCCACTCATAATGTCCTTGTGGGGTGCTAAATGCACTTAAAGAAATACTTTCTTCATCCATTTTTATCTGCCAGTATCTGCTTTTGCAATCCATTTTTGAGAACCAAGAGCCCCCATAAAATCTATTGAAAAGGACAGGTTTGTAATGAATACAATATCCATCAAAGACAGCATTATCATTAAACTCTTTCTAATTGATTACCATTCTTGCTTTTCCCCTTTTTTCTTTGGAGTAATTTCTTACCACGAAAGCAAGACTGGTGTGATGACTCTCGCTATTCCTGATCAATCCTTTATCTAGAAGTTCTTTGATTTATTTATCAAATTCTTGGATATTTTGGTTTATACACCATTTGTTTGACTCAAATAATAGTATTGAGATTTAACAAAGTAATTTTTAGAAATGTATTGACTTTATCTGAAAATTTTAGAGGATTATCAGAGTAGGGTTCTTCGAATAATTGCTCTTGTTGTTTAGTAACTTGTTCTTTAATAGACAGCTCAAGTAGTCAATTATTAGTGCTATTTTAAGTTGTGCAAGCATTATCTTCTCACCACGTTGGTTGCGTGTAAACTCAATTTTCTGATGAGTGCAAGCATTACTTAAATTTTCAACAGGAACTAGGTAACCATTAATTGTGAATATTATTTTGTTTATGGTCTGTCTACATAAAGAATATAATCTATGAAAATTATATTCAACAATCATATCATGAGATGGTTGATCAGTAGCCTACAGAATTGGTATAATGTATTGGACTCCTCCTACTTTTATGGTTAACCGTTCTATGGCCTCTTTATGGCTCATTATGCTATTGTCAGTTGCCCCTACTTATGAAGGATTCTTAGCTTTCGTCAACATGAATTTTGGAAATAAAGACTTTTTTACAAAACAGACAGAACAATTGCTGTCTATATAGGCACACAATTCATATTTATTATATCCCTCTAAACATATATTTAGTGGGATATAGATACTATTAGGATTTGTATTGGTAACTTCATAGCATATCTCATCCTCATCCTTATTTATAGTTATATTTTTGACTAATTCATCTTTTTAGATTGGTTTACTAACCATTCTTATTTTGTGCCTAATGACTTTTCTGTCTAGACTCATGCTTCGATCTGCACTATCTCTTGTAGGTTCAAAACTCATTCTCGTCATTTCACTGGTGATGCTAATTGTATCATCTTCTTTAAGCTCTTTTTTATAGCTAATGAAGACCCTTCACTGCATTCGGATCTTGCACTCATGTTTCTCAATAATTGAGATTCAATGGTAATTTTCCTACTCTCATCAATTTTTATCACATTTTTCTTATTGATTTTTGTAGGGTTGGCAAAGTAGATATCCATGAATGATCAATCTTTATTTCCTACGGATTGGGCTTAATCCTCTGGATCTTTCATATAGGGATATGACTTTTAAATTTTTCTACCTCCGTTATTGTTACCTTAGTATTTGGATCTATAATATTATCTAATTTGTAGATAATTTTCTAAAATATTCTCCTCTCTTCATATCCATCCTAATTGTTTTTATCTTAAGAGATAATAAGGTTTTAGCACATTCATCTTTGACGCATACATAATATCCAGGTTGAAAATTGAATCCTACCAATACATTACATAAATTGGTCTTAATCCCTGTGATAATTTGATTATTAAATTTGGTATGCTTAATATCACAGAGCAAAGCATGATGATCAATATCTTTGTTATAATATTGTAATGAAGCTATTTCAACTTTGACGCTTCCAACCTAAATATACCTATATTTTCTATCTTTGTTATGCTTAAGTATTTTTTCCTAATTAATGAGATTAACTTGTCCCACATAATACTTAGAATCCTTTATCTCTAGCTCTCCTTCCATCATTTCACATACATATTTACTTTTTAATTAAAATATAAATTTTTTTATAGATCATGTCGTTCTGGATTATAGGAAGGATCCAATCTCCTTTGACTTCTTCGTTCTCATTAGCTGTAACAAATTCTTCTCCTTGAAGATTGCTAAGACTAATCAAGCTACTTTCTATCATATGACCGCTGTCTTCATAATCACTTTCTTCATATTCGTCTTCTCGTATAATTTCTACAATTCCTTTGCTGTTATTTAGAGCTAGATCTAATGCCTCTTCCTCACTTAGCTCAAATAATCTAGGCTTCCTAGGGTTTCAATTAGCTTATTATTCTTCCTATTTTTGCATTTCTTAGCATAATTTCCTACTTCTCCGCATGCCCAACATTTGCAACTCATTTTCCCTATAAGACAAGAAGTCATTTTTTAGGACTAAATTTGGCAATATAATTTCCCAGATACCTCATATCCCGTAACTCTGTATTATTAATCCTTCTTTCTCATTCTCTTACTTTTTCTTTAGAATAAAGTTTATTATAGATAAACTCAATTTCAATTTCCTAGCATAAATTTTAATCATTGTAGCTGGTGTTTCCATCATTCTTAATGCATTTTTGCCATTTTCATTTAATGAATCATACTAATCAGCAATAATGCTAGAAAAACTATGCTCGATATAACTCAAGAAATTTATTGTAGTCCATGTGGTAATTAACTTTACGACTCTATTCATTCCTCCTTTTTCAGTGCTTAAATATTTCTTCTCTATTACGAGCTTCATCGATGTTTAAGATATATCCGATCTTGCTAATTGGGCTAAGGCCAATCTCTTCAAAGGTTGCAGTTTTCTTGGGATAAACCCAAAAGAAAGGTTAGTAGTACGTCATGCTGGAATGTACCTAGGCCTCATAAAATAGATGTTTCTTCTAGAAGGTGCACTAAATTGCTTAGGTTTCGAAACTACGTTGTTAACTAGATTGGACTTAATTTCATGAGTGTTAAGCTCTTCTCGAATCTCGTTAATCTGGTCATCAAATATCATTTTACCATATTTTTTATCTAGTTTCTTTCTAATTTCTTTTAAAGGTACAGCATTAAGACCTTCTAGCTTAATTAGCTTCATCTGCTGATATTTTCTTCTTTTAATTAGACATTATTTGTCTCTTCATTAATAGTAGATAATACGTCCTATTTATCAATAGTTGTGCCCATGATTTTGTTTAATTCTTTAAAATTTTGTTATTTCTCAAACATCTCCTATAGTTCATTAACGTTATACTGCTTATATCCATCCTTTTTTTCTTTCTTTGCCTTTTCGGATGATTTTTCAGCTAACTTTTCTCCTGCTTCTTTTTGGATTTTTATATCATGCAAAGGAAATAGATTTTTTTTTTTTTTTTTTGGTTCTAGAAAGGATATTTATGCTGAAATGGAATGTTAATACTGAAAGTTGAATTTCCACTGTGTAATTCCGTTCACTAGAGAAAGATGGATTACATATAATTGCTTCTTAATCTCTTTGACTCCAGTCTTTAATTTTTGCTAATTCAACTTTTAATTCTAGAACTATATAAGTGATATAATATAATTGAGCTGTTACCTAAGTGGTTCCTTCTGGTGAGTGAGCAATATGCGAATAACTAGGAGCATGACAAGAAGATAATGATTCAAGCATTAAACACAATTAATAATTTTAATTAACTATTGATTACTCTTAATTGTCTTCATTATTTTTGGCCATGTGGCTCTGATACTAGATTAAAGAGGGCTTTGAGTAGTACTAATGAGCAGAATATCACATGCACAAATTTAAATTTTTCGAAAGTCAATGTTTAAGGATTGGGATTAGATTTGTGAATATGAAAACATTCGAGTGTTATGAAAAATTTAGAATAGTAAATCAGATCCTTTTTGTTGGTTTTCTAGTAAGTCGAGGTACCTTGCAGTTATTTTTTAAAAACTGAGGGTTGTTTTTGTTGTTTACACAAAACCTAAGATATCTTCGTGTATTTTTTCTTGCGATTATAAGATGATTTCTTTTGAAATAAATGGATTAATGTAGTGTGAAAGTAATTTTAGGAATTAAAATGTGTTTGTATCTGACAATTGACTAAAAACGTTATTTTGAGGATTTTGAAAACAAATTAAGTTCAACATGGACAGTAGAGGATTAATTTAAGGGGATTGAATGAATTTCAGTGTGTGCATTGTGGAGTTTGGCCCTTGTGACCTACTTAAGATGGTGAGGTTATTGGGCTCGAATCAATGTAAAGGATTAATTATGTGTTTTTGTAACTCAAAAAGAGGATAAAGATTGATTAACTTTCGAATGATGGAGAATGACATAGGTTCTTGTGACCCTAGCAAATAAATCAAAATCCAAGTTCATTTGAGGCCAAAAGGAGCTAAAACATTTTCAACCTGCATATGGGGGGGTGATTGACATCGAGAACCAATTTTGAACAACAAGTCAAGCTTAGTCAGCCAAACCTCTTAAATTTATAATGGTGATAAGTATGACATCTAATATCAATAATAACAATGATTATAATAATATTGCTGAAAATATCATTAATATTAGCCATAAGGATAACAATATTACGACCTATCATAGCATATTATCATCAATATCACTAATTATAATAATAACGAGAATAATATAAAGAAAGCGTACATAAATGGGAAACTAAAATCAGTTTGTGTGGTTAAATAACCAATTGTGAGGGCATTCATAATTGAGGGAAGCCCTAAGGAAGACCGTGGATTAGTTACTAAGGCTGTAATTACTAAAAAGTATTTGAAACTTCACTAACCACACACACACACACACACACACACATCTACATGTATACATATAGACATGCATACATACATACATACATACATACATATATATATATATATATATATATATATATATATATATATAGATAGATATGTAGTGTCTATATCGATATATGGTGGGTATATATATTATATATATATATATATACACACACACATATAACATATATATACGTTATAAATACATATATATATATATATATATATAATATATATATATAGATATATATAGATATATATATATATATATATATATATACATATATGTGTGTATATATATACACACACATTATTGTATATATTTATATATATGTATATATAGTCTATAATATGTATATATATGTGTATAATATATATATATATATATATATGTATATATATATATATATATATATATATATATATATATATATATATATGTAATATATATATTTATATATATATATATATATATATACTAGTATATATATATATATATATATATATATATATATATATATATGCACCTATATATACATATTTCGAGCAGAAACGAGGTTATTTCGCTCATTGTCAAGCCATGAACAACTACTTTATAAAAAGGCAGAGGCTTTAGAAATCCCTAGAACATTTATTGTACGTACTCTTCGGTAATTCACATGTTGCTCAAAATTATAGAATTACATGTAATTTTGATGCAACGAATCAATTTGAGCTATGTTTTGTCACCTAATTAAGTTGCCACCATAAGTTATTAAGTATTATGGCTTCCGCCCCTCAATTCACCTTAGGGGTCTCAGCTCAAGCTTCCCAATCATCCTAGGTGGTGTACGCCTATCTCAAAGATCATTAAGACGTCAACAGAGGTTCCAGTTCTAGATAATAACCGGTAAAATGGTTTTATTTATGTTCTTCCTCTCCTGTTTTCCAACTAAAATGAATTGAAATTTGGGTGCCTATCTAAATTGTTTAAAATGGTTATTTTATAGTATGGGGGTAGACGTACTAGATTTTAGCTCATCTTTCCAAATATTTTAGTGATTTCTATTTTAGGTGAGGAATAAATTCACAGACCCATCCCTAACAAGCCAAATGTTGTAAGGAGTAGAAGAAAGGCTTGTGGCTTCTGCTTAACACCATGTGATGCTTATAGTGGACTTCAACTTAGCATAAAGACTTGATAGATTTTGAAGGACAAGTTAGGTTATATTTTGAATAAGCATGCCTAATATTAAGCTTGAGGAGATATTCAATCTATTGACACTCTAGTTATGTTGGAGTTAAGTTGTTGTTCAAAGTTGTCTTTCATGCTTTTACCTTAATAGGACTCGCAATATGAATGTTCTTCGGTGGGGGTTGTGTTGTTGTTACATGGCCTTGTCTAGCTTAGGATAACGGTAATACCTCAAGTCGTTAAGATTACCGCTGCAACCATGTTATTAAACAGTCAAATTAAGTTAGTTAAGTAATTAAGGATTGGGAGCATTACATAACCTAATAGCACGAGGAAAGCAGTTGCACATAAGTTTAATAATCCAACTTGAAAAGTATCTTCAAAACCACCACAAACTAAGATATCCAAAAACCAAATGAAGCTTCACGCTCTTAAATACAAGCACACCTTGAACAAAAAGAAAAACCAAGATAAAAGACTCAAACTCATCTAAAAAGATTGGGTCGCCTCCTAACAAGCGCTAAGTTCTACGTCTTAAGGCATACAAGGTCTCATCCACTAATCACAGTAAAGAGGGCCTTCTAGATTGATAGACTCAATCAAATCAGGCCCAATCTCATTAGCCGCAATAGGTTTCAAACGTTGACCATTGACAGTAAGAACTTAACCATCTTGGGAATCCAAAATTTAGACCCCCAGGGGGAAATAGTTGTTAGACAACAAAAGGACCATTCTATGTAGATCTTAACTTGCTAGGAAACAGTTTAAGCTTAGAACTAAAAAGCCAAACATTCTCATTAGGTTCAAAAGATTTACAAGAAATCATTTTATCATGAAAAGCTTTAGTTATGGCTTTATAAATCTTAGCATTCTCATAGGCTTCATTACGCAATTCATCCAAATCATTTAATTGAAGCTTGCAACACGCTTGTTTTATATCAAAATTAAAATCTTTAATAGCCCAAAAAGCAGAGCGTTTAAATTTAACTAGCAAGTGACAAGCCTTAACGAAACGAAGCTGGTGAGCAGACATTCTTAAGCGAGTCTTATATGTAGTACGATAAGCCTATAGAGCGTCATGCAATCTCAAAGACTAGTCTTTTCTATCTTGTCGAACATTTTTCTTAAATATGGACTTGATCTCATGGTTAGACACCTCAACTTGACCATTAATCTAAGGGTGATAAGAGGTAACTACTTGTGAGTCACAAATTATTTCTATACAAAGCCTCAAAAGACCATTGGCAAAAGTGGCCACCTCCATCGCTTGTAAGAACTCTAGGGTTCCTATACCAACAAAGAGGTACTCTTTCAATAACTTGACACAACCTTGTGCTCATTGGTCCGAGTAGCCAGAGTCTCCAACCACTTTAACACATAATCAATAGCACCCAATATGTAAACAAAGCCAAAAGATGGGGTAAGGGGCCCATGAAATCATTGCCCCACACATCAAATATCTCAACAATCAGAATAGGGAAAAGGGCCATCATAGCATGATAGGACAGGGCACCTACACGTTGACAATGCCCATAACCAAGAAAGAAACAGTGAGCATTAGGAAATAGAGTAGGCTAATAAAACCCACTTTTTAGGACTTTAGCATATGTCATACGACCACAAAAATGACCACCACAAGCATAAGAATGACAAAAGGTCATAATACTATGAATTTTAGTCTCAAGGATGCACCTACGAATCACTTGGTCTGGATAATGTTTAAAAAGATAAGGGTCCTCCCAATAGTAATGTCTTACTTGTGATAGGAATCTATCTTTCTCTTCTTTAGATCACTGAAGAGGGATCTCTCCAGTGGCAAGGTAATTCACAATGTGAGCAAACTAAAGGAAAGGATCATGTTATAGAGTAAACATTCGATCATCAAGAAAATGGTCAGAAAGTGCAACTAAGTCATCACTACACTCGGTAAAGATTCTAGACAAGTGGTTTGCAACTGAATTTTCCTAACCTTTCCTATCTCTAACCTCAATGTCAAACTCTTTGAGTAATAAAATCCACCTAATGAGTGTGGGTTTGGTGTCATTCCTGACCAGCAAATGCTTCAATGCTGCATGGCCAGCAAATACAATCGGTTTTGAACACATAAGTAATGAATAAAATTTATTAAGTGCAAATACCACAGCTAGCAACTATTTTAAGTACTGGAATCGTTCTTTCGAGCATCAGTTAGAGTCGTACTAGAGTAGTAAATGACACGAAGGACTCTATTCACAATTTGACCAAACGGAAGAGAAAAATCAGATGCATTACACATAATCTCAAACGGAAGAGAAAAATCAGGAGGCTGCACAATAGGGGTTGACACTAATAGAGTACAAAGCTTTTCACAAGCTTTCACACAAAACTTATCTAAGAGAAAACGAGCATATTCAGTAAGGAGATTAGTAAGTGGCCTGGCCACTCTACAAGAATCGTTAATAAATCACTTATAAAAACAAGCATGACTAAGGAATGATCTGACTTGCTTCACTAAAAAAGGAACAAGCAAATTAAAAATCAAATCAACCTTGGCTTTATCAACCTCAATCCCCTTCAAATACACTTCATGTCCTAATGTAATCCCTTCTTGGACCATGAAATAACTCTTTTCCCAGCTCAAGATAAAATGCACTTCTTTACATATTTTCAGCACAGTGGACAAATTAGCGAGACACACATCAAATAAAGAACCAAAATCAAAGAAATCATACATGAACTTCTCTATGAATTTATCAATATAATCAGAAAATATGGCCATCATGCATCTTTGAAATGATGAAGGTGCATTACACAACCTGTGTGTTGATAATGCTCATGACCAAGGCAGAAATGGTGAGCAACACGAAATAGCATAGGCTAATTGTAGGATTTCAGTAGCCATCATACGACCTCCAAAATGACCAACACAAGCATAGGAGTGACAAAAGGTCAGAATACTATGAATTTCATCCTCTGAGACACACCTACGAAACCATTAGTCTAGGCAATGTACCTGATGGACATGTAAATATGGTTTTCTCTTAGTTCTTAAGATAAACATATATTTGATTGTAATTAGAATACCCATCCAAGAAATAGTAAAAATATTATCTAGCTGATTTTCCTAAAATTTGATCAATGAAGGGGACTGGGAAATGGTCCTTTCTCGCGACAGAATTAAGTTTTCTTGAATCGATGCACACCCTCCACCCCATGGTATGTTTATTACGAATGCGCTCACCATCATTATTCTTTACCATAGTTATAGAAGTTTTCTCAACGATGACTTAAATTAGAGTGATCCATTAACTATTAGAAATGGGATAGATAATGCCTGCATCGAAAAGCTTTACTACCTCTTTTTGAACAACTTCTTTCATGTGGGGGTTTAGCCTACATTGTATTTACCTAACAGGCTTGGCATTGCCCTCTAAGTAAATTCCATGCATGGAAATAGTTATACTAGTCCCTTTCAAATTAGGCAATGATCACCCAATAATATTCCGTATGATTAGGCAAGACATAAATCAACTCTTTCTCAAAAAATTGGTGACAAAACTAACTACCTCCATCACTAGTAAGAGCTCTAGGGGTCTTATACCGATAAAAGAATACTCTTTCACAAACTTAACCACAACCTTGTACTTATTGACTATAGTAGCTAGAGCCTCCACCACTTTGAGACATAATCAACAGCAACCAATATGTAAACAAAGCCAAAAGATGGGGAAATGGACCAATGAAATCAATCCTCATGCATTAAAATATCTCAAAAATTAGAATAAGGGAAAGGGACATCATATGACGATGGGACAAGGCACTTGTACATTGACAATGCTCACAAATAAGGTAGAAATGGTGAGCATTATGAAATATAGTGGGCCAAGAAAACTTATTTTGTAGGATTTTAGCAGCTGTCCTATAACCTCCAAAATGACCACCATAAGTGTCAGCAGGACATGCCTTGCTTATAAGAAGAACCTATCTTTCTGTTGTGTTGGACCGGCGAGGGGTATCCTTTAGTGGCAAGGTAATTGACAATGTGAGCAAACCAAGGGAGAGGAGCATGTGATAGAGCAAATAGTTGCTCATTAGGAAAGTGGTCAGAAAATGCCACTAAGTCATCAGTACACTCAGTAAAGATTCTGGACAAGTGGTCAGCAACTGAATTTTCTTAGGCTTTCCTATCTTTTACCTTAATGTCAAACTCTTACAGTAACAAACTCCACCTGATGAGTCCAGGTTTGGTGTCATTCCTAGTCAACAAATGCTCCACTTCAGCATGGCTAGTAAATATAATTGGTTTTGAACACACAATAAGAACAAAATTTGTCAAGTGCAAAAACTACAACTAGCAACTCTTTTTAAGTGGTCGAATAATTCTTTTGAGCATCGGTTAGAGTTCTACTAGCATAGTAAATGACATGAGCAATTCTATTCACCTTTTGACCCAAAATAGCTCCAATAGCACAATTAGTTGCATCACACACAATCTCAAATAGAAGAGAAAAATCATACACAATATATTTTAAAGACTTAAAAATTGAAAAATAAAGGATAAAATTACACATAATATGAATTATCAACTCACCCATACCAAAACTTCGCTAGTCCCTGTGTAAAGAATAATAATAATGCATCCATTCATTCAACCCATCAAATAGAAGAAGATTAGGGAAGAAATCAAATATTCAACTGCACTTGCCCACTCTAAATCATATTAATAAACTCCCTACCAACCCGCAACTCATTATTAAATATTTTAAAATCAACAAAGTTAATAGGCCCAGACTCATGCAAAATAGGAACACAAAAAAACCATATAACAAATTGTAAGCACAAAATTTCACCCCACATAACAAATATCATAAACGCATCTTTAAAATCAAGTCCCCCAATGCCAAACTAATTTATTTGCCTTTTTCCTTCTTGTTATTTTTTTCCTTCCTTTTTTCGATTACAAAAGTTACTTTCCATGTGTTTCTTAGCCTTTATGGATAAAGATACGAATAAAAATAACACTCACACAAGCTCTTAGCACATATTTAGGCAATTAACGATAAGAAAAAAGATGGAACTTGAACATTGGTACCGGAATTAAAACTTAGTTAATTCAATTTACTTTATTTATTGATTGAAAAGGTCAATGGGGAACTTAATACTTATGAAATAAGCATAATGACATTAAAAATGGGGTTACATTCAAAACTCAAAATCGCTTCTGTAGTGGTTGATGTATACCAAGGAGCTAGAATGCTTTAACCACATCAAATAAGCCAACATGGAAGATATGTCTAGAATAAAAGGATGAAATCCACCAACCAACACTCAGAAATTCAACACCAATATTTCTAAATCCAGCACCAGAAGTTCCAATAAAGAATCCCACTCTAAAAACACCACCTTGAACAAGGATAAAGTTTAGAGAGATTTTAAAAGAGAATTTACAGCAAGCAAATATGATTATTTTCGAATTCAACAATTTTTGTACAAGCTACTAGAGATGCTTATATACTCCCCTCCAAGCTGATTACATCCAGGTTATATGATGATTAAAGCCAAAAGCTTAGGCAAATTAGCTTCTACCACCTAAGCCGGGAAGGACTGATGACTAAGATTTGCTACAAGGAGTCTAACCATTCTGGAGCCTCTAAAATCTCATTCAAATACAAGTGCACAATTAGGACTAAACGTACAATGAGTCACTAATGTAAAAGAACCGAAAATAGGCTGATTTATGCAAGTGGGACTGCCCTAGGCTGCATTATCCTACCTAGCATTATAATGGGTATTTCCTCTTCTTTCAGGTGGTTCTCGACTTCATGCTCGACCCCTAGGTTGGATAATAGATGGGGGCAAGCTTCTAAAATATTATGACACATGTTTATGAGCTTAGGATGCTGTGATCCTTACCTAGAAGCAATAATCATGAAGTATATCTATTCCAGGCTGTATTGGAAGCCTGGCAGTGGCAGTCCTCCTACTATAGTGACTAACTGAGTAAGTTTATCTGAGATCCAATGGCCTAATACTGAAGTGGACCTTTTGAGCTTCCAAATATGTGCAATATTACATAGGGTTTCAAGGATTTGTTGAAAATTCTCTTGAACCTAACCTAGTTTGTCTTCACCTATATGATTGCACTAGACTTTATGGATCTTGCATAAACTAGGGCTAATTAGATAGCCTCAAAATAAATGGTTGAAATTGTTAGGACCCCTATGGTTTCCAGCATAGGCAGGCTTTTCCCAGCCAAACCTTAAAACTGAGCTGCTTACCCTCACAGAACTGATCCATCAAATGATGAGTGAGTGGTACTCCTTAATTTCCCTTTTCTAGAGCTTGATATGTGTCCTAGAATGAATCATCCTCCCTACCCTTGAGAGGATTTTCCCTCAAATCCCCAAAGGTGACGTCATCTTTCGCATAGGGACTTAAATATCTTACATTGAAAGTGGTCGATATAGTTACATCTCATGGAAGTTTTAACTTGTAAGTGAGGATCTTAAATGGACCATCTCCTATTGCTATTGGCTTACTCTTTCTCCTAGTGGGAAACCTCTCCTTCCTGAGGTGTAACGAGACAAGATTACCAGCTAATATTCAACCCCATTTCTTTTTTTTTGTTAGCCTTTGCCTTGTAAACCTCATCTGCCTTGTCTATATGAGCTTTGATTTTCTCTTACAATCGCTTCATCTCCTTCGCCCTCTATTCAGCCCTATAGCTACTATATAATTAGTGGGAATCGAAACAAGGTCATTTGGAGTGAGGGGACTGATCTTATAGAGGGCTTCAAATGGCAAGCATCTAGTAGCCCTAGCTAGGGCTCTATTGCAGGTAGGCTCAGCATGTGGAAGTTTAAGATACCACTCCTTTAAGTTCTTTTATAACAAGGTCCTTAGGAGAGTTGAGAGTGTCCTATTAGTGACCTCAGTTTGGACATCAGTTTATGGATGGCAAGTGATGTTATATAATAGTTTGGTGCCAAGAAGATATCATAAGCTCCTCCATAAACACGATAGAAACTTGGTGTCTTTATCACTTATTGTGGTTCTAGGTACACCATAGAGGTTGATGATGTCCCTAAAATATAAGTCAGCAATGTGAGAAGCATTACCTGTTTTGTAATAAGCAACAAAATGAGCCATCTTTGAAAACATATCCACCACCACCAAAACTGAGTCTTTAGCACTCCAGGTTCTAGGAAGAGCCACTACAAAATCCATGCTACCGTCTTCCTAAGGCCTCATGGGAACTAGAAGTGGTGTATATAGGCCTTGATGGAACGAACTTTTGGTCTTATGATAGATAGGGAACTTGGAAACTACTCTGTGAACATTCTCCACCATTTTAGGCCAATAAAAGTGTTCTCTAAGAATATCTAGAGTGTTATTCAACCCAAAATGGCACACAAGGGATCCTTCATAAGCTTCTCTTACCAATAGTTACCTCAAAGGATAGCTAGGAACACACAATTTGCTCCCCTTAAATAAACCCCTTTTACGTCAGATAAGGACCTTCTGATGGAGTGTTCTTCACTAACTCTTTGAAAGATAAATCCTCATAATAGTAGTCTTGCATGGACGACAATCCAAGAAGTTTTACCCCCAAGAAAGAAATCAGAGCATATCTTCTAGAAAGGGAATCAGCTACTACAATCTCAGTACCCTTCTTACCTCGTGGAGAAGGTAAATGCCTATAAAAGCTCCCCCCACTTGGCATGCCTTGCATTTAGCTTAGGCTACCCATTGAGAAACTCGAGTGCTTGATGATATGAATGTAGAACAAAGGCCTTAGGCTTAAGCTAATGGCTCCAGTGGCTCAATGCCCTCACAATGGCATAAAATTCTTTATCATAGGTGGAATAGTTAAGCGTTGGACCATTAAGCTTTTCACTAAAGTAGGCTATTTTCTTTCTGAGTTGAGTAACTACAACATAATTATCTATTCCACTGCCATCACACTTGACCTCAAATAATTCATCAAAGATGGGCAGTGCTAGAAAAAATGCCTCATATAACCTCTGCTTGATCATCTCAAAGGCCTTTTGAGCTATTGCATACCGTGAGAAACTATCCTTCTTCATATATTCTGTAAGTGGAGCCATAATAGAAGTGAAATCCCTCATAAGCCTCCTATAGAAAGAGGCAAGACCATGAAAGTTTCTCATTGCTGTGACTAAATTTAGGAACAGCTAGGACTTTATTGGTTAAATCCTTGTATCATCAACCTGAATACCTTCACAAGAGACAACATACCCAAGCAAAACAAACCCTAGAAGTGAAGAACTCGCATATCTCAAGCTTACCGTAAAGCTTCTGTTCTTTGAGGGTGGAAAACACTTGCCTCAAATAGTTCACATGCTCATGTTCAGTCTACTATAGATAAGAATATCATCAAAATACACAACCATGAAGAAACCAATACACGGCTTGAGCACATCATTCCTGAGTCTTATGAAAGTGCTTGGGGCATTGGTCAGTCCAAATGACATGACAAGCCATTCATAGACCCCTTGCCCAGTTTTGAAGGCAGTCTTCCACTCATCTCCCTCTACCATTCTTATTTGATAGTACCCACCCATCAGGACGATCTTAGAAAAGACCTTGGAGCCATGCAGTTCATCCAACATGTCATCAAGTCAAGGGATGGGGTACCTATATTTGATTGTAACATTATTGATAGCCCTATTTTCTACACACATCCTCTAACTCCCATCCTTGTTTGGGACTAGAAGAGCTGGCACAAAATAGGGACTCACACTTTTCTCACATAACCTCTATCAATAAGCTCCTAAACCTAATTTTTACAATTCCTTCATCTCAGTGGGGTTGCATTTATTAGTAGGTTTGTTTAGTATAGGTGCTCCTTGGACCTGGTCAATCTAATGTTCAATTCCCCTCTTGCGAGTAGGGATGAGAGTTACACCGGAACCCATACCCACCCTCTACCCGAATTTTTTTGGGGGTTAAATAAATTATTGAGTAGAGTTTTGAGCTTTGAGCGTTGGTAATTTATTTTTAAAAAAACTCCATACTGTAGCCTATCCTCAACTACGTAATCCATCCATTTATGTCGCTCATTTACTATGCCGATACATAAAATCACGTGACTCAGGACTCACAAACCTAATAGTCTAGCTCATTTAATGTATCCCGCACTCTCTTATTTCAATCATTTCTAAAATGCAGTTTTTTTTTAATGAGTTAAGTATGAACTATTGAATTCAATGGATATTGTATTTCTTTAGAACATTTTGCCTAGTTGAATTTAGTTTCATGAACTTCTTTAGGTAAAAGAAATTATCATACCTAATGGGTATTGTATTGTAATATATATATGTACCGCAATAAAACGTGAAATACCTGGAATGGGTATGGGGATAGATTTTGAAAACCCGATGGATATAGGTATGGGTATGGGGATGACTTTTGAAAATGGGTATGGGTGCGGTATAACTCCACCCACCTCGTATCCACCCCATGCCCATCCCTACTCGCGAGGAAGGCCAAGAGGAAGGTCTTGAGGAAAGAAATCTCTAAACTCTTAGAGTGAAGGCTGAACCAAGTGACTGAAAGGTGCTAACCTTTCTTTAGGGGTGGATTCCACCACTAAGACAACATGTATGGTCTTTCCCTTAGAAATTTCCCTTTGCACTCTACCTCCACTTACAAGCAAGGAGTTCTCTCTAAGGTTTCTCTTCGCAGTTTCAGGTTTATGCAATTGGGTAGGGGCTAAGGGGGTTAGGTCCCATTCAGTTTAGAAGAATAGGTCTTGGGCTTGTTATGGTGTAAGGCCCTCCTGTCATACTGTCAAGGCCTACCTAGGAACAAATGGCATGTACCCATAGGCAACACATCAATGAGAACCTCATCCTTATAGTCCCCAATAGAAAAAGCTATTAAGGCTTACTTAGAGATAGTTACCTCATTTCCTTTCTTGAGCCATTGCGAGTATATGTTCTGGGGTGCTCATTGGTGGAAAGACTAAGTTTCTCAATCAACTTTGTGGAAGCCATATTTATACAGCTTCCTCCATCTTTAACCAAGTTATAGGTCTTCTTGGCTACCTTGCATCTGAAGTGGCAGACTTGCTCCCTTTGATTGGCTCCTTGCAAGGCTTCACTGACATGGAGTGTTCTTTTAATCATTAATGTTTCCCCTTCTTCAGGTGGTATATAAGAGGCCTCTCCTTTCTCTTCCTCACCCTCTTCTACTTCTATCTGATCCAGCCCTCTATCTCTCTGATAGTGAGGACTCTTCTATTAGTGCCATCTGCCTGGAAATGGCCATAGCCATGGCACTTAAAATACTTCTTCTGACCCTTATAGGCTTCTTTAGCAACCTCCTTTCCTTTCCTTTATCTTCCCCCTCTCTAGGAGGGGGATTTGCTTCAGAAGAGTTGAAAAGCCTCAAAAGGGCAGTGGGGCTTTGCTAGAGTAGAGGGGTAAGTCCTTCTGGACTTGATGTATTTCCTCACTAACAAACCCATATTTAATGTTGGAATGTAAGTAAGCTAAGGGGAATGAAAACAGATGGTTTGGATTCAAATGAACCTGGTTAGAGTAAGCTAGGATAGATAATTTCTAAACTAAAATATGGATACATAAGCACCACCATGAATTAGCTTAGAGTGCTCAATCCTTCTTAGGATATAGGAAATTCATGTAAGAAGTGATTAAGATTCACTAGAACATCACTTTACTCAGCCTAAGTAAAGATAAGCTAGTTTGAGTGTTTGAGAAAGTTTCAGGTTTAGGAGCAAAGCTCAACTAAAAACTAATCCATTCATCATCTGATCCAATGAACAAGCTAGCAAGCACTTAAATAAGCTCCTCCCCAGCTACCTAGTTGCTTAGGAGTTTCCTTAGTTATTAAGAAACCCCTAAACTAGCTTATACAAATCAGAATGTAAAACAAGCTTAGCCTAATCTAAGTACCCTACATGAGTCTTAGCTAATTACATGCTTAATTAGGCTAAACCCAACCATAAACATGTCATTAGGTTCCTAAGCTATGCACTTGCACATGTGGGAAAGAATGAAAGCTGCTAATTTAACCTAAATTATGGCTAACCAATAAGAAGTAAGTGTGCTATTTATCTCTCTTCCTCGTGGCCAAGGAACCTTCCAAAGCTATAAAAGGCTCATTGATGATGTTCCTAGCAGTGTAGGCCAGCAAGAAAGCAAGCAAGTTCATGATCAAAGCCTCCCCTTGAAGATATCTAAGCCATTGATCCAAAATAGTCACATCAACCAGTTTGGTGCAAAAACTAAGCAGCTTGGTTGCCTTGCTTTTAATTAATTTAGACCTGATTTCAAACCATGAATAACTTCATTAGGATGTTAATAATTACCCTCATTAAAGAAATCAGGCTAAAATTGGGTCTAAGGGGGAAAGCAACTAGAAACTCAATCAAGAGTGGAACTCAATCCAGAACGGTTGGCTTATAATGGTAAAATGTCTAAGAAGTATGTTCGTACCAAAAATGAGCTATTGTTAAGGTACTTTTACACTTATTTTATGCTCGTTTTAATCGTGTTTTTAAGGTTTTTAACTAATTTTATTTTATTTTGCAGGTTTTGAATAATTTTTGGAAAATGGCTAAAAATGCGAGAAAAATAGTGCAAAATGACAGGAACTGAAAATATGGGTTGAATTAGCTTGAGAACCGGCCCAGAAATTAAAGAACCGGACCGAATCGGTCCAAAAAAAATCGGTTCAGCTTGTTTTCCACTCCCCTCCCACGCCCTCACGTGACCCGCACATGACCCCTGCTAATACCCCCCTCCCCTTCGCACTCTTTCTCTTCTCTCTGTTAAGAAAACCCAAAATCCCCAAACCCAGTAAACCCAACCCCAACCTCCATCACCCACCATCTCTCTTTCTCATCTCCTCTCTCTGTCTAACTCGAACACCTCACACATCCACCATCATCTTCATCCGTGATTCAAGCACAGGGCACCAGCATAGCACACAGCTTGCTCCATCTCCACCGTCCACGATACCCACGAATCGAAGGGTCGAAATTGAAGCTGAGTTCGGGTATAAAAGGAGCTCGCAGATGCCATTGATGGAAGTTAGGTAATTCTAGGGTTAGAGTAGGTTTAATTTCGTTTTTAGGTCTAGGTTTAGTTTTAATTTCGTTTTCATTCTCGTATTCAAATTTCAGGGTTAATTTCGAAATTGGGTTTGGTTTTAGACTTGTTTTAGGGTTCGAATTTCATGTAAAAGCACTACAATTTTGAGTTTGCTAGTAGTAGTTCCCAATCTTATTTCGATTTTGCGAGAATTGGATGCGATTTTTGTTGAATTTCAGTTGATTTCCCCCCTCCTCTATTTCTGGATTCTGTTTCGGTGATAATGGCGATGCTGCCATTGATGAAACGGCTGAGCTGCAAAGCGAGGAGGCCTAAAATTGTTTAGTTAGTTTTGTTTTCTTTTCCCTGGTTTGGGCTCTGCTAGGGGCAAGGAGAGGGTGCTTGAAGCTTGGGCACGGTTTTGGTTTGATTCGGCTCCTTCAACTCTCTGATTTCACTAGTTGCTAATTTGCTTCCCTTGCTGCTCAACTTCTTGATCTGTTAGGCCTGAAGTTATTTTAGTTTCAAGATTTTTAGGTTTAATTGTAGCATGTTTCTTAGTTCTTCATTCAAGCATTCGTAATGGGGTTTGATTGATCAGTGTGATAGATTTCGGAGCTGGGTTGTTGTGTAAAATCGAATCTGAATTGCTATTGAACTGCTATCTTGAAGTCTGATGGATGTTGAGTCTGCCATGGTTAGGTTGTAGCTATGGCTTCCATTACCCTGTTCGCATTACCCTGTTTATTGCTCTTGGTTGATTGCTAATGTCCAAGTTCAAGTTTGTTGCTCTTGGTTGATTGCTCCTGGTTAACTCATTTTGCTTGCTACTGGTTCTAGTTTTGTTGTTTGATTTATGCTTGAATATTGGATAAGTGTTGAAGGTTGATTTTTGGCCATTTAGGTTACTCACACTCATTGAAATAGTTAATAGAATGAATAATGATTGGTTAAATGAAAGTATTAGTTCATTGTAGGTTAAGTAGATTTAGATTTATTAGTTAGTTAATCCTAACTTTGTGACCTTAATCTTAATTCTCGTCCTTGTGGAGACGACCCTCAAGTACTACAGCGAGAGCTGTACACTTGCGGCTTCCTTTTTCAGTTTTTCACTCTCAATTTTTCCTAACAATTTTTGGCACCGTTGTCGAGGACGACGACAAGAGATTAGGTCATCTTTTTGTTTCGTGTATTACTCTTTTCGTACTGTGTTTTGGTGATTTCATTAGTAGTTACTTAGTTATTGTGATTTGTTTTAGTTGATTTCCTTATTTTGGTATCAATCGTCACTTATTTTAATCGTTTCTTCAAAAAAATTCAAAAATCCAAAAAAATGGAAAAACCTAAAATCCAAAAACATTTGAAAAACTTGAAAAACACAAAAAAAAAAAAATTGAAAAGCCAAAAAACCCAAAAAAAATTGAAAAATTAAAAACCCCTAAAAATTGAAAAGTTTTAAAAACTTTAAAAAATTTTGAAATGCCAGTTTTTCATTTCCCGTAATATGAGCACGAACCTTTTTGGAATTATTTTTCAAGGCTTAATGATTATCGTGCTCAACTAAATCATAATTTTCAAAAATGGAAATTTGTGAGGTCATTATTGAGGGTCTAAATATTGAGTCAAGGAGTTATATTGAATCACTCTGTCTTGGAGGTTTAATAGAATTATTATCTAAAACTCAAAATGAAGTTTGGGATTTTTTTGAAAAATTAGCTTGGGAAACCTACGCATTTGAACAAGCTAATGAGACTTTTATTATACCTGACTCATGGAGAGTATGATTTTCGTGCTAATTCTTACCCTTCAGATCACTTTATGAATTCCTATGACTCATATAACTCTTATATGCTTCCTGTGTTGTGCGGCTATTGTGAATCTCCTGATCATGATACTTATACTTGTCCTTATCGTGAGTATATTGATGTTACATGTGCAAGTTTTGAAAAGAAGATTAACGATATGACTGAACAAATGATGGAGACTATGAAAGTGAGAATCGCTGAATATTCTCAATGTTTTGACAAAAATAGGGAGATTTCTAGTGAGATTGATTCTAGTTTAGGATCTCCTAAACCTGACATTAGTCTCTATGATGATTTTGAACCCTCTTATTCTGCTAGGCCTGATTTGAATGAAAACATGTCTTTGCCTAAATTCGAACAAGAGAGTGACCTCCCTACATCTCTATCAACAGACCTTGTACCCTGCACTGGCTCACTCAAAGATATCACTGAAGATATCTTAGTTTATGTCGACCTACCCACCACTCTGAATGACTGTCATGAACTGGAAGTGGGTGAACAATCTGATACTGTTAGTGAGTTAGATATAAGCATCACACCTAAAGTTGAGCCTCATGATTTAGATGATTCTAAAGATATTTCACAGGAGTTATGTGATAAGGCAACTGAACCTACTATTTTGGACTTTGATGATGATATTCTTTGTGCGGAATATGAATCTTTCTCATATGAGTTTGATGTTGCTGAAGGTCTTGATTTGGGTTTTCATGTTGAATTTGAAACATTCTCTTTTGATTCCATCAATCCTGACCTTCTATTTAAATTAGACGATAACATTCTGCATATAGAATATGAATCTTTTTGTGGGTTTGATGTCAATATGAGTTTGAATGAGGATCTCCGTGCTAAATATAAATCATTTTCTGTTGATCCTATCCAAGCTGACCTCCTTCTTGAATATTGCAGCTCTCCGCTTTCCCGTCTTCTTTCTTCTTTAGACCCTCTCGAGTCTACTTTTGTAGAGCCTGAGAATTTTGTGCTTGATATTCCTTGTTTAGATCAGACTCTTGATAATAATGGCATGTATAGACTCAAGGATCCTTTTGAAATACAAGACTTGACTTTAGGCCGACATTTGAGCTCTGATTTTTATATTTCCTTTTGATTGGCCTTGTTTTGGTCCTCTCCCCTCCCCTCTTAGAGATGTGAGATTTCATTTAGATCATTCATATCACTTTAGATGGTTTATGCATTCATATAGTCATATCTTCATTAAACCATTGACTGGTGCATCTGATTTTACATATACACATCTCTCTTCTAATTGGGCTGCGAGCTTTGATAAGCTCAAGAGAGCATTGAGTTGCATTGAATTTATGCATCTTATTTGGGCCCTTCTTCATGTTTCTAACTATGTTCATTTTTGTGAGGATTGTGCCCGTATGTTTGATAAGCTACTATGAGCATTGGTTAGTTTTGATCTGAGTAGCTGCTTGTGAGTTGTGATGGAGTGGCTGATGCTCCATAAGCCTCATAGTTTGTGTACAACCTGTATCCAACCTAGTATGATCGTTCCAACCTTCTTCTCTTTTCTATTTCTTTTATTTATTTTTTGAACTTAGTTGTAGATAATTAGGACTGTGAATATACGGGTGATCAATCTTGAGGAGCAATTTGGGAAATGTTGAGCCGTGTGGGCTATGATCACCCTTGGTTGTGCTCTAATTTTGTAAATATTTGTTAGTTATTGATATCTAGGATTGTGAGCAGTTGTGAATATCTAGGATTGTCCTTGTGTATGTTTAGTTTCTTTGTTTGGTTTCCTTGATTCTGTGTTTTGTTTCCTTGGTTATGTGTTTCATCTAGTTTAGCAAGTTTTGGGTTTTGTTTGAATAGTTTCTTTTAGTTCCCTTTTTGGTGTTTCAGTGACCTTGTTTTGGTCTTCCATTTTGCTTTCTTTTCTTTTGTCTTTTGTCCTATTTTAAGTTTCTTTTGTGCTAGTTTGGGATTAAGTAGATCTTTGATTTTGGTTTTGGTTTTTGTGATATGTGTATTTGCTTTGGTTTTAGTTTCGATTTTGGCCTTCTTTTGTGATTTCATTTTTCTTAGCTTTTGTAAGTATGTGTGTGTGTGGTTTTGTTTTGTTTTTGGTTTTGTTTTTGATTTTTGTGGGGTCTTAGTTTGTATATATTTGTAGTTTAGTGTGGTTTTATGGTTGTATAGCTTATGTGCTTGCTTTTTAGCACCTTAGTTTCCACAATGAGGACATTGTAAAGTTTTGGTGCAGGAGTGAGATGCCCATTTTTGAAAAATTTTTGAAAATTTTTGATGATTTTTGATTTTAGTTTTTGGGAATAGCTGTTCCTTTTCTGATTAGCTTGAATCCCCTGTACTTTGTTTGTTAGCTTGTATATAAATAGGATGTGCGTGATAAGTTTCCGACCTCAGATGTGATAGTCTAAGCCCTAATTCTAACCCCAGTAGTTCGTTATAGGTTGTGGAATCCAGTCCTTACTTACTTCTTCATCATTATCTTTAGGTCTTAGGTTTTCCAAGAATGATTCTTCCACTAGCTTGTGACACGATTACTTTGAAAAATACTTTGAAAAAAATTATATTATGAATAAGTATGAAATAAAGAAAAAAAAGAGATGAAAATAAATTTTGAAATGACAAGTATCCCTTTAAGGCATGTGCTACTGGGCGTGACCCTTTGAGGCACGTGCTACTGGGCGTTACCCTTTGAGGCAATATTGTTACTAAGAAAGCTTGCTTCCAAAACCAGTATGATAATAATACAGTTATGTCAGCCAAGTGGGATTGAGTCTGATTCTGGTCAATCTAAGCCCTGAGATGATGATACAATTGCACACAAACACCTGGATGGATTCAACATCTTGATGTTCAGTGGGGTGAAAAATTAGCGCTCTGATATCATTTAGGAGGTAGAGAACTTTGAAGTATATTTATGTATATATGGGACAATAATTAAATACATGGGTGATTTAGCTGATTAGAGATGTGTGCATATTTTTCCCCAGATTTTGTGCATATCAATTTTGAGAAAAAACCCAAAAAGATTTTTCTTTATTTTTGAAATAATTTTTGTGGGTATTTCACCGGAAACCCTCACGAGACCTCACTCGTCCACTTCGGAGACCAGGGGGTTTGAAGGGCTTGTTGCATACGCTAAATGCAACCGTGATTCCTACGACAGTGAGTTAGGATTTTTTTTATTATTCTTATTTTTTAATTTTTCATTTTCTTTTGGTTAGTTTAGTTTATTTTACTCGAGGACGAGCAAAATTTTAGTGTGAGGGTATTTGTTCGTACCAAAAATGAGCTATTTTTAAAGTACTTTTACACCTATTTTATGCTCGTTTTAATCGTGTTTTTAAGGTTTTGAACTGATTTTATTTTATTTTGCAGGTTTTGCATAATTTTGGAAAATTGGCTAAAAATGCGAGAAAAATAGTGGAAAATGCCGGGAACTGAAAAAATGGGTTGAATTAGCTTGAGAACCGGCCCAGAAATTAAAGAACCGAACCGAATCGGTCCCAAAAAAACCGGTTCAGCTTGGTTTCCACTCCCTTTCCACGCCCTCACGTGACCCACACATGACCCCTGCTAATACCCCCCTTCCCTTCGCACTCTCTCCTTCTCTCTGTTAAGGAAACCCGAAATCCCCAAACCCAGTAAACCCAACCCCAACCTCCATCACCCACCATCTCTCTTTCTCATCTCCTCTCTCTCTCTAACTCGAACACCTCACACATCCACCATCATCTTCATCCGTGATTCAAGCACAGGGCGCCAGCATAGCGCACAGCTTGCTCCATCTCCACCGTCCACGATACCCACGAATCGAAGGGTCGAAATTGAAGCTGAGTTCGGGTATAAAAGAAGCTCGCAGACGCCATTGAAGGAAGTTAGGTAATTCTAGGGTTAGAGTAGGTTTAATTTCGGTTTTAGGTCTAGGTTTAGTTTTAATTTCGTTTTCATTCTCGTTTTCAAATTTCAGGGTTAATTTCGAATTAGGGTTTGATTTTAGATTTGTTTTAGAGTTCGAATTTCATGTAAAAGCACTGCAATTTTGAGTTTGCTGGTAGTAGTTCCCAATCTTAGTTCGATTTTGCGAGAATTAGATGCGATTTTTATTGAATTTCAGTCGATTCCTCCCCTCCGCTGTTTCTGGATTCTGTTTCGGTGATAATGGCGATGCTGCCATTGATGAAACGGCTGAGCTGCAAAGCGAGGAGGCCTAAAATTGTTTAGTTAGTTTTGTTTTCTTTCCCCTGGTTCGAGCTCTGCTAGAGGCAAGGAGAGGGTGCTTGAAGCTTGGGCACGGTTTCGGTTTGCATTCGGCTCCTTCAACTCTCTAATTTCACTAGTTGCTAATTTGCTTCCCTTGCTGCTCAACTTCTTGATCTGTTAGGCCTGAAGTTATTTTAATTTCAAGATTTTTAGGTTTAACTGTAGCATGTTTCTTAGTTCTTCATTCAAGCATTCGTAATGGGGTTTTATTGATCAGTGTGATAGATTTCGGAGCTGGGTTGTTGTGTAAAATCGAATCTGAATTGCTATTGAACTACTATCTTGAAGTCTGATGGATGTTGAGTCTGCCATGTTTAGGTTGTAGCTATGGCTTCCATTACCCTGTTCGCATTACCCTGTTTATTGCTCTTGGTTGATTGCTAATGTCCAAGTTCAAGTTTGTTGCTCTTAGTTGATTGCTCCTAGTTAACTCATTTTGCTTGCTACTGGTTCTAGTTTTGATGTTTGATTTATGCTTGAATATTGGATAAGTGTTAAAGGTTGATTTTTGGCCATTTAGGTTACTCACACTCATTGAAATAGTTAATAGAATGAATAATGATTGGTTAAATGAAAGTATTAGTTCATTGTAGGTTAAGTAGATTTAGATTTATTAGTTAATTAATCCCAGCTTTGTGACCTTAATCTTAATCCTCGTCCCTGTGGAGACGACCCTCAAGTACTACAGCGAGAGCTGTACGCTTGCGGCACTTTTATTTAAACTCTCAATTTTTACCATCAAAGTAGCTGACTTAACTTGTTTTTATTTTCATGGTTTGTTACTTGAGGATGTTAGGTAACATCTTATGCAAAAAATATCAGTCCTAAACCCTTTAAAGGGTTAGGAAATCAGATGAACAAAACTGGGTCTTTGTATGGGTTCATACCCAAGAAGTGTAGGACTTCACAAGAGTAATGCTTGGACTACGGCATGAGGATTGGTGCTTGAACTTGTATTCCCTGAGCTATTTTGAGGGGATAAATCTTGCACCAATGCTTGATCTCCATTAAGACTTAAGCTGCTTCTTAACCTTGACAGGCAGCTTATAGGCATCCTCAAAGCTTTAGAAAGGTTGGAGTTCAACCATGTCCAGAATAGCAGGATTTAGCCCTTTGAGAAACCTAGCAATGGTCTGTTTAGGCTCTTTCCATAAGGCACACTTGAACTAGAGTTACTCGAACTTCGCGATGTATTCCTCAACCTTCATGTTGCCTTGATGGAGGGAAGCCACTCTTAAGTAGAGTTCTTACTGATAGATGGCATGCAGAAATATTTTGTCCACGTATTTCTTCAGCTTAGCCAAAGTTTTGATCCTGGATTTACCTTCCAAGGCTCTAGCTCTCTTCAGGTTTTCATACCAGAGTGATGCATATTGCTTGAGCTTTAAGACAACCACCTTAAATGCTTTTTCTCCTGAGTGTCCTTTTATTTTAATAATTATCTCCATGGACTGAACCCACTCAAGGTAGTCTTCTAGTTTTAAGCTACCATTAAATTCAGGGGCTTCCACCCTAAAATCTTTAAGGTCATCTCTATGGGTTTTTCTCCTTCTGGGTCTCATTTCCCCATAGGAAGAGTAGCTACTATAATCAGAATCTAAAGAGGGATCTGATCCATCTGGGGGCCCCATTAGAGGTTCTGTATTCCTACCTTTAGGCCAAGCCATGAGCTGCTGAGTCTGAGCAGTCAGCTTTCTAATATTATACTATATCTCTAGGATAGCTTTATCTCTTCTGCATTCGCGAGCTTGTTTCCAGAGTGAGCCCTCCAGGGACTCTAACAGGCTGTTGAGGAGGGAGAGAAGTGGCATCCCTTTCAGTCATTTTGTTTAAGAAAAGGGAATTAGGGTTAGTTGTGGCCGTTTAAGGAGCTTGGTGTTCTGTAACTGAATTGTGTTTCGAGCCAAAGGTTCTTTATAACTAAGCCAGAGGGTTACATGTTAAAGAAATAACTAGTCAGTAAATCAAAAGGAAAACAACTTGGAAGTAAAGACCACCAAGGATCAAAGTTGGGCTCTAACACCAGATGGTGTATGTCAACGAGCAAGAATGCTTTAACCACACCTAGCAACTCAAGATGGAAGATATGTCCTAGAATAAGGGATGAAATTCACCAACCAAGACTTAGAGATTCACCAACCAATTTATAAAGCCAAGCACTAGAAGATCAGGTAAAGAATTTCACTCTCAAAACATCACCTTGAACACGGATAAAGTTTAGAAAGATTTTAAGAGACAATTTGCAGCATGCAAATAGGATAATATTCAAATTCAACATTTTTCATACAAGCTACTAGAGAGGGCTTATATGCCCCCTCCAAGTTGATTACAACCAGGTTACATGATGATTAAAGTACAAGTCAAATCCTTAAGCAAATTAGATTCTAACACCAAATGCAAGAAGGACTGATGATTAAGACTTGATATAGGGAGTCTAATCATTCTGGAGCCTCTAAAATGTTATTCAAATATGAGGGCATAATTAGGATTAAATATACAATGAGTCACTAATGCAAGAAAACAAAAATAGGCTAAATAGTGCAAATGGGGCTGCCCTTGACTGCACTATTTTACCTAACAGTCTGATATGTATTTCCCCTTCTTTTAGGTGGCTCTTAACTTCATGCTCTACCACTGGGCTGGATAATAGATAGGGGAAGGCTTCTAAAATATTATGACATATGTTCATGAGCTTAGGATGCTGCAATCCTCACTCAGATGCAATGATCAAGAAGTATATCCATTCCAGCCTATACTAGAAACTTAGCAGTGGCAATCCTCTTGTTGTAGTGCATAACTGAGTGAGTTTAGCTGAGATCCAAGGGCCTAATACTAAAGTGAACCTTCTAAAGCTTGAAAATAAGTACCATATTGTGTGGGGTTAGGGTCAAGGCTTTGCTAAAAATTCCCTTGAACCTAACTTGGTCTATCTTGACCTGTATGATTTGCGCTACACTTTATTGATATTGCATGAACTAAGGCTAATTAGGTAGCCTCAAAATAAATGGTTGAAAGTGATTAGGACCCTACATTTTCTAGCATAGGAAGGCTTTTCCCTCGCAAGCCTCAAAACAGAGGTGCTTACCCTCGCAGAATCGATCCATCAAATGGTGAGTGAGTAGTACTCCTTCATTTCCCTCATATGGAGCTTGATCTGTGTCCTGGTATGCATGGTGGCATTAGCATAATGATAATCTTTGCCATTAACTAGTTAACTCTAGAAATAATTTCTAATGGGCATGGGTCACATGAATCAAATCCATATAATAAGGATAGTATATGCGTAATCAGAACACTCAAGCTCCTCCCAAAGTTAAATTCATCAAACGATTTTCAAGTTAAAATTTTCCTCAAAATTTTCATTTTGCCTTTGTCCCACATTTAAATCTCCTGATGAATAAATCAGTAACACTAATGATAATATTTAATTCCATAATAATTATAATAATAACATAAATGAAATTTATAATGGTAATAAGCATGATGTCTAATATAAATAAGAACAACAATCACAATAACTTTAATGAAAAAATTATTAGTATTAATAACCATAAGGATAACAAATATTGCTGCCTATCATAGAATAATAACGTCAATATCACTAATGATAATAATAACGAGACTAATATAAAGAAAGCATACATAAATGGGAAACCAAAACCGATTTATGTGCTTAAATAAACCGATTTGAGTGCAATCTATCCAAAAATTTGATCTACTCTTTCGAAATCAACCAAATTTGCCTAAACTAAGTAAAAGTCATTCTTTCAAACTAATTTGCCTTAATTCAAGTTAAATATCTTCAATTACTCTCTAGTCTGCCTAACGTACAAATCTATCTTTTAAGACGACTCCATGTTAGGTTTATCAAGCAGTCCAACAACCAAATGTCACCTTTCAGTTTTTCACTCGATTGTTTCAAGTAAGCAAGTAAATTTTGGCCAAAAATCCACTAACAACATGAATAACAATTGATAGAACGAAATCAATCCAATCATGAAGATAAGCACAATCCTAGAAATTAAAACATAATCCAAATACACTTTCATAAACTACTAAATCCCTAGACAAAAAGTAAACTATTCACACATGATTAAGAATTAAACAAAGTAACCAACAATTTGGCGAAATCTGAGAGAAAGGTTTGACTGAGATGGATTTCAACCAAGGGCTTCAAACCGCCTCAAAAACCAAACACATCCACTTAAGATTTCTCACCAAAACTAAAATCAAACTAGAAATCTTAAAAGAAACAACAAAATCTGAGAAGAGAAAGAAAACTATGCTAAAGCTCTAATCTGTGCTAACTCTGTGCATGTGTTGTTGTTTTCTACTGCTACAGAATGGGGCCTTTTATAGAGGGGCTCGATTGATCTCAGCGACACAGCCGAAGGAAGATAAAGAGATAGCAGTTTCATGCTCACTACGGTCCATGGTTGGTGCCATGGTCCGACCGTGGTCTGGGCTGGAACTGGCCTTCTACTCTTTTCTTGCTCCATGGGCGTAGCAACTCATGGGTGTCCATAGGGGAGGTCAAAATACATCTACTTATGGTCAAATGCTAGGCAAAAAAGGCTTAAAATCCTGCAAAACACATCAAACAACTATAACCAAGCATAAATCGAGAATTGGAGTGTAAATAATAACATTAAGCACATAATTCTCCTAAAAATTGACACAAAATAGCCTTAAAAACATGTATACATTAAGCACTTATCAAACTCCCCCATGCTTAAACCATTGCTTGTCCTCAAGTAATGCTAAAAAAATATACATAAAATCCTACGGATAGACATTGGTAACATTCAAATAGCAACGTTGATCGAAAGGTAGCCCAAAAAGATGCAAAAATCATTAATAAACAGATTAAGGAATGAAATTTTCGAAAACCTTTCGATAGACCGCAATGTCAAACTTGAACCAATCTTCCCCGAAATCATCAAATACAGTCATTTTAACACATGTGATGTAAAGCTTAAGGGAAAACAACTCACACTCAAGGAAAACAAAAAGAACAAGCGAAGAACTCACGGCGTTAGCTTGAACTTAATGCAACCCAAAACTAAAAGTGAGTTGTAGACAGTTCTAAACCTGAATCTTGGATACATAAACACCACTAAGATTAAGCTTAGGGCCCTTAAACTATGATTAAGATATAGAAATACTACTTAATCAAGTTTAAGACTACACTTGAACACCACCCTAACCGGCCTAGTTAGAGATAAGCAAGTTTAGTATTCACGAAATCTGATTGCAAAATGAGAGTACATAGTCCCTTGTACACTAGCAAGCAAGCATGCAAGCTGCTCAAGTGTAAGGAGTGAGGTTCCTTCATGATTAGAAACCTCCTAATCTGGCTTAATTCACGGTTAATGCTAACCTGCGAGTTACTAACTAGTGTTTCGGCTTAATCCTTGCCAATTACAACCATTGATCCTATTTAATCTCAAAGATTAAAGTTAGGTTGGATAGTAAGTAAAAAGACAGCTGAGCATGTGAGCAAGAAAAGAGAAAAGCTGCTTGGTCCCGGTTCCCCTTTATGCTGGCCAATGGCTTTGTTTTTACCTTTCTCTCCTTGCCTTCCATTGGATAATCAGGTGGTTACTTCATGAGTGTGTCTAATAGCCTTCTAAGCACTCAATCATGCATAGATAAGGATTGGACGGCGAAAAAGACTTCAACCACCAAATGCACTAATTAGGTGCAACCGGGCAATAGATAGTCGTTTGTAGGCTCTGTTTGGACGCCACCCTTCACATGCAAAACGTGGGCATAATTTGGATTGACATACATGGTTGAA
Organism: Carnegiea gigantea; assembly: GCA_029747015.1. Taxonomy (NCBI): domain Eukaryota; kingdom Viridiplantae; phylum Streptophyta; class Magnoliopsida; order Caryophyllales; family Cactaceae; genus Carnegiea; species Carnegiea gigantea. Next base: position 196,646 of record JAKOGI010001387.1, read on the forward strand.
AGCTCAGGATGTCTTCTAACTCCTCCAGGTGGAATGACACCTTTTGGAGTTTATTTACCCAATAAAAAGCCTTGAATACTCAGACTTGTCCAAACCAGGTTCCAGCCTGCACGGTTTGACAAAAGTACTTAGTTCTTTAACTTCCACTTGACTTAACTTGAATTAATCACTTGGACCAGGTAGATAACATCATAGGAACCCAAGATATGCAAAAATTTAGGACCTAAACCTCATGGAGGCCTAAGTAATTAAGAACACAAAACTAGGTTTAAAATCTGCCATGTACTCGATAGCTTCTGTTTGAGCCTTTAGCAAAATGTGCCTTTGCACTTGTGACCTTGTTCTTGGGCCTTCTTGACTTGTTTGAGCATGGTCAAGGTCTTGGCTTGGTAGGACTCCATCATCCTCCCCTTCTTGAAGAGATTTGATCCTCAAATCTGCTAGGGAGTCATCTAAATGGTAGGGCTCAAATCTTCTATATTGAAGATGGCGGAAACTCCATAATCTCCTGGTAAATCAACCTTGTAACCATTGTCATTTACCTTCTCTGAGAGCTCAAATGGACCTTCAGCTCTTGGCATCAGTTTGTTCTTCCCTTTAGAAGGAAATCTCTCCTTCCTTAAGTGGATCCATACTAGGTCTCCAGGTTAAAACACCATCTTTCTCTTATGCTTGTTGGCTTGGGCCTCATTAGATGCATTAGTTTTGTCAATTCTAGCCTTAACTAACTCATGGAGCTTCTAAATCTCTTCCACTCTAGCTGCTGTATCCGCACTTAGTTTCTGATCTAAAGGTGTTGGAGTAAGATCAAGGGGGCTTAGGGGATCAATCCCATACACCACCTTAAAAGGAGATAGACCAATAGCCTTTCTGGGAGCCTTGTTATAAGCAAACTCAACATGTGGTAAGAGCAAATCCCAAGCTTTGGCATGAGGTTTAATTAAAGCCCTTAGGAGAGTACGTAGGGTTTGATTAGTCACCTCAATTTGCCCATCAATTTGGGGGTGATAGGTGGTACTATACATGAGTTTAGTACTAAACTTTTTCCATAAAGTAATCTAAAAATGACTTAAAAACTCTGTATCCCTATCAAAAATAATAGACTTAGGGATACCATGTACTCTGGTTACCTCTTTGAAATACAACTCTGCAATGTGTATAGCATCATTGGTCTTATTGTATGGTATGAAATGAGCCATCTTTGAAAATCTGTCCACTACCACAAATATGGAATCATTGTTCCTTTGGGTCTTAGGTAAACCCAAGATGAAATCCATGCTTACATCCAAAGGAATGGGTAGTGGTGTGTATAAATCGTAGGGAAGAGAATGACTCTTGGCTGCTTGGCACGTTCCAAATCTCCTTAGAATGTCTTGAACATCCTTCTCCATTCTAGACCAATAGTAATGTTCCCTTAACATGGCTGAGGTCTTGGACTCTCCAAAATGACTAGCCAAAGAACCACCATGCACTTCTCGAATCAATAGCTCACAGGTGCTACACTTTGCAATACACAAGCGTGTACCCTTAAACAGATAGCCCTCTTGGACTAAGAAATCTCCCATAGGGTGCTTTTGGCACACAGAATATAACTCCCTAAGGTCTTGATCATCAGAATATAAACTTTTCAAATGCTTAAAGCCAAGTATAAGAGCATCCAACTGAAACAGGAGGAGATACCTCCTTGATAATGCATCGACACCTTGGTTTAACTTTTTAGACTTGTACTTGATTAAAAGTGAAATGACTGGAGAAACTTGACCCACTTTGCATGAAGTGAGTTTACTTATATTGGTCGTGAATGTACTTCAAAGCCTTATGATCTGAATGCAAAATAAACTTACTAGGCACGAGATAATGACTCCAGTGCTCGAGACATCGCACAATAGCATAGAATTCCTTATCATAGGTGGAATACTTTCATCTTGAATGACACAATTTCCCACTAAAGAAGGCCAAAGGCTTGCCTTCCTAAGCAAAAGCACCACCTATACCAACACCAGATGCATAACACTGAACTTCAAAGACTTTCTCAAAGCACAAGAAAGTAAGAACAGGTGCTTGAGTTAGCCTTCTCTTTACTTCTTCAAAGGCATATGGGGCTTTAGGGGTCCATTTGAATGATTTTTCCTTAATTACCTCAGTCATGGGAGCCATTATGGTGCTGAAGTTTCAAATGAACCTCCTGTAAAAGGAAGCTAATCTATGAAAGCTTCGAATATCATGTATACTTTGTGGGAGAGACCATTACCGAATAGCCTCTAGCTTGCTCTCATCTGCCTTGATTGCTTTACCAGAAACAATGTAACCTAAGAATGTTACCTCATGAGTGAAAAAGGTACATTTTTTAAGGTTACCAAACAACCTTTGATATTCAAGAACAAGCATAATCTGATCGAGATGATCTTGATGCTCTTGCTTGCTCTTAGAATATATCAAAACGTCATCAAAGTGAACTACCACAAACTTTCCAATGTATGGCCTGAATACTTGATTCATTAGCCTTATGAATGTGCTAGGAGCATTGAAAAGACCAAAGGGCATAACAAGCCATTCATATAACCCTCCCTTGGTCTTGATAGCCGTTTTTCATTCACCTCCCTCACAGATTCTGATTTGGTAGTATCCACTTCGAAGGTCGGTCTTTAAAAACACTTTTGAGCCATGTAGTTCATCTAGCATGTCTTTAAGCCTAGGTATGGGATACCTATACTTGATTATGATTTTGTTTATGGCTTTGCTATCCACACACATACGTTGAGCACCATCATTCTTAGGAACTAACAGGGCAGGCATTGCACAAGGGCTTAATGACTCACGTACAAGCCCTTTTGACATTAGCTCCTCTACTTACCTTTGAATCTCCATAGTCTCCTTTGGATTCATTCTATCTGCTGGCTTATTTGGAAGGATATAACCTAGAATGAGGTTTATATGGTGTTGGATATCCCTTTTAGGAGGTAAACCTATGGGTATCTCCTTAGGAAACAAATGACAGAACTTTTGTATGAGTGTTTTGGTTACAGGGTGAGTAGGTAAGGGAGTTTCTGGTTCATCTTGTATGCTCAATATCCACTCTCTAAAGGCCTTGAATTCATTATGGGAGGCTTTTAACAAAGGTTCACTACAGGTAAGAAGTAAATCAGATTGTTTGGGATTCATTTGGGGCTTATCATGATAGAGCTTAGATGGGGATAAAGGACTAGGGCAATCTTCTTACCATCCATGGTAAAGGAGTAAGTATTCAAGTAACCATTATGCATAACCCTACGGTCATACAACCATGTTCTCCCTAAAAGCATATGACGAGCATCCATGGGAATCACATAACTCCAAAGTTCATCTTGGTAGTTCTTTCCAATGGAGAAAGAAACAAGACATCAAGAGTTCACTTGGATGCCCTTGCTTTGATTTGACCACTAAATGTTGTAAGGGTGTGGATGTGTCATGGTTTGCAAGCCTAGTTTCTCAATCATACTTAGAGAAACCACGTCTGCATAGCTTCCTCCATCAATGATCACAGAACAAACCTTCCCTTGAATTGTTCCCCTTGAACCGTACAATTTTCAAGGGGAACGGAATATGTTCTCTCTTTGCTCGTCCTTTGCTCCCTTCTGGTTACTCAAAACTCTTCTTATAACCAACATCTCACCTTCATCAGCCTCCTCCACCACCTCCTCTTGAGTTTCCTCAAGCTCATCCTCAACTTCATCTTCCTTTTCCTCCTCTTCAAACACCTCCTTTACAGTTGCCCATTCGGCTAAAGTTATTATGTTGCGGTTTGGACAGTCCGAGGCAATGTGCTTAAGACCTTGTTCATTTAAAGCACCTTCTATTTCTCATGGGGTTAGGATTGGGTCTATTTTGAGGGGCTTAGATCTTTTATGGAGCTTGTGTTCTTTATGGAAAGGAAGGGGATGAATTTAGGGGCTTAGAGGTGGGATTAGAACTCCCCTTGTTAAAGGGTTGGTGTCAAGTAAAGGGTTTGGAATTTTAGGGCTTAGGGGGCTGTCTAACTTTCTTTTGTTGCTCAACTTTGTGAGCAAGCACGCAGACCTCATCAAAAGTAGTGTATGCTTGTAAATCAACCACATTAGCATACCTAGGATTAAGGCCTCCTAAGTATCTAACAATGATTTGCTCTTCGTGCTCTTAAAGATCACACTTGATTACAAGTTTCTCAAACTCAGTGTATACTCTTCAACGTTTAGGTTGCCTTGAGTAAGGTTACGGAGTTAAGAATAACAATCTTGGACATAGGTTGGGGGAAGAAAATGAGCCTTAAGCTTAGATTTCATCTTTTCCCATGTTCTGATCTTCGACTCTCTTTCTCTAACTCGTTTAGCACACAACTTAGTCCACCAAAGAGAGGCATATTCTCTGAGTCTTAAAGCCACTAACTTGACTTTCGTGTCTTCAAGGATATCCTTGTACTCAAAAACACGCTCAACTGTGTGTAACCAATCCAAACATTCTTCAGGATCAAAGCTTGCCTTCGAATTCCAGGATTCAACCTTGAAATCATCGGTATTCACTTGAATCCTTGGTTCTAGTCTAGCCATTCTCAAGGGTTCATCTTCATTAGATGAATCCACATTATGAGTAAAGACTTGTTCTTGCCTCCCAGGTTTAGATTGAAGAGGCTCTTCATTCACTTTCTGCTTTTACTTCAAAAAGGAACCAAGCTGTTTTCTTAAGTACTCGTTCTGAGCTTAGTTTCTTGATCATGTTGAGCATCTTCATTGATTTTCTTCATCAACATCTCATCCTACCTCATGATTGCATCAAATTTCTCATCCATGCTACATCTTGCTTTTAGGTTTGTGTTTGAACTGAAATAGGATTGTGTTTGAATTTTTATGGGGGAATGAATTTGGAAGTGTAGGGGTGAATGCCAAGCCAAGGAAAACCTTAGCCCTGATACCAAATATGATGTAAAGCTCAAGGGAAAACAACTCGCAATCAAGGAAAACAAAAAGAACAAGAGAAGAACTCAGGGCCTTAGCTTGAACTTAATGCAACCCGAAACTGAAAGTGAGTTAGAGATAGTTCTAAACCTAAATCTTGGATACAGAAACACCACCAAGATTAAGCTTAGGGCCCTTAAAATATGATTAAGATACAGAAACACCACTTAATCAAGTTTAAGACTACACTTGAACATCGCCCTAATCAGCCTAGTTAGAGATAAGCAAGTTTAGTATTTGAGATTTGAAGGAGCAATGCTCTCTTTTCTCTTTCTTAATTCACGAAATCTGATTACAAAATGAGAGTAAATAGTCCCTTGTACACTAGCAAGCAAGCATGCAAGCTGCTCAAGCGTAAGGAGTGAGGCTTCTTCATGATTAGGAAACATCCAAATCTGGCTTAATTCATAGTTAATGCTAACCCATGAGTTACTAACTAGTTTCTAGGCTTAATCCTTACTAATTACAACCATTGGACCTATTTGATCTCAAGGATTAAAGTTAAGCCAGATACTAAGGAAAAGGCAGCTGAGCATGTGAGGAAGAAAAGAGAAAAGCTGCTTGGTCCCGGTTCCCCTTTACGGCTGGACAATGGCTTTGTTTCTGCCTTTCTCTCCTTGCTTCCCATTAGATAATTAGGTGGTTGCTTCATGCGTGTGTCTAACAGCCTTCTAACTACTCAATCATGTAGCTAGACAAGGATTGGACATCGGAAAAGACTTCAACTACCAAATGCACCAATTAGCTGCAACCGGGCAGTAGCTGGTAGTTTGCAGGCTCTGTTTGGACGCCACCTTTCGCATGCAAAACGTGAGCATGATTTGGATTGTCACAAATGGTTGGAATGCTTAGGATGTCCTTTAACTCTTTCAGGTGGAATCACACGTTTTGGAGTTCATTTGCCCTAGAATACTCAGACTGGTCCAAACCAGGTTCCAGCCTATAAAGTTTGACAAAAGTACCTGGTTCTTCAACTTCCACTTGGCTTAACTGGAATTACTTGGACCCAGTAGATAACATCTTGGGGACCCAAGATATGCAAAAATTCAGGACTTAAACTTCATGGAGGATTGAGTAATTAAGAACACAAAACCGGGTTTAAAATCTGCCTTATAACCAGTAGCTTTTGTTTGAGCATTTAGCAAAATATGAGCCATCCTTTGCACTTGTGGCCTTGTTCTTGGAACTTTTAGACTTGTTTGAGCATAGTCAAGGTCTTAGCTTGGTAGGAATCCATCAACATAAAACAAGTAAGGCGAGTAAGGCCGATAGAACCTCACTTTAGGTATATGGCTCTCATTACTCATGTGTTTAATAATAATGAAGGTTCTCTCAATTCTCATTCCTTAGACTCAAATCTGCCATAAGCTTAATAAGACTCTTAAATTCCCCGTCACTGAAATATAAACACACTAGACAATCATGAGGAATTTCATAAAATCGTAACGCGGCCATGGGTAAAGGTAAGAGGGGAACAAATGTTTTGGAAATGAGGAGCTAGAAGCCAAAGACTAAGAGCTAAATAATTCCAATGTGTCATACTACATCCTTTTTGAACCATTACATTTTATCAACAAAATAAATCCCAACTGAAGAGAGAAAGAGTCGGAAGTTACAAATATCTTACAATCCCACCAAGGTTAACACTTTCTTTCATTTTTTTTTTCTTTTAGTTTTTTTTTTTCGTTTCTGTTTCTTTTTTGTTCATGATCCTTTCTTTTTTTCAAAAAGGATAGCCAAGAGGAGATCCATAATGAACTTTAAATTTCAACTCTTCTCCAAACTTTATACAATAAAATAAGGGATTTATCAAAATCTCACATCCCTTCACCAAAGAGCCAAAATTTACTAAAAGATAATAATCTACCTTACTAGTGCCCTATGATGTAAAAGAATGAAGCACTCCTCTAGTCTTGGCTTAAAGGTAAGACAAGTATTTGACCATGGGCTATAATAAGAGGTTTAAATCAAGAAAAACGGATATAGGCTCAAAAGGGCTAGCAAAGGATACATTACACAACAAAGGTGGCTATTTGGCCGTGGGGTTTCAACAAATCAAAGAAAAGTAAATAAATTGCCTCAATCATATTGTCTAAATACATATGCAAAATGTGATCTTAAATGAGAATCAAGCAAGTTCTAGAGAAATGACATCGAGGAAGACTCACACATGAAAGAAAATATGAGACTAATTGATAAAGAGCCTCTAAAAGTTCAAAATCTGATGGGATATATAGCAAGGTCAAGACTAGCTCATTAGTCAACACATGCCAAAATTCATGAAAAGACTCATGGGGTAAATCAACTCGCATCCAACATGTGTTCAAAACATGGAATTCATTTCGAAAACTCATTTGCAAACATTTTATGCACAACTCGGACGAATCAAAGGATCAAACTAAATCATAGAAGTCTATCAAATCTATAAAGATCATCATAGAAGGATTTTTTCCTTTTAATTTTTGTTTTGTGTGTTTTTTTTTATGCATGCTCCTAATAGCAATGCAAACTAAAAAAATACAAAGAGACTAAAGAAAAAAAAAGGAAAAATAGACAAAAATGAAAATGCAACCTGGAATAAAAAGAAAACTAAATGCACTACTAAGCAAAACAAAAACCTAAATCAAAAACTCCAAAAACTACCACTAACCACATACAACGAAACACAAACACACCAAACTAAAAACGGGCATCAGACGCCAAATATAACAACTAACTCCCCCATGCTTGAATCACACATTGCCCTCAACGTGGGCGCATAATAGAAAGGGGAAAGGGGGTGGCACAGAGCAATCAGAAAGGGGGTGGTGGTGGAGGATGGGGTGGTTGTCTATAGGAGATATGCCAATCTCGCCAGGTTTTTAGACATGCCCTATAGTCTTGGAAATATTGCGTCTGGGAAGCAAACAACCCACGAAGCTCATCGTCGCACTCTTGGAAAAAGTCCCGAAGAGCAGCGTTCTTAAAAGCAACAAATGCTCGAAGGGAAACTTGCTCCTCCTAAATAGATCTAAGGGTGTCTTGGATGCTAGTATGGTCAGGAGGGGTGGTTGAGAGGATGCACTTGGTTCAACTTGACTAGAGTGAGGGGCTGGATGATGGGATGCAGGTCGAATAACCTCCTCATCACCAGGTACCCAGCAAAGGTTAGCCCGGTGAAGTAGAGTGGCTCGATCGACATTGGGAAGCGGCAAAAGCCGGTCCTCGGGGTAAATCCAACTTAAACAGCCAGCCTCAACTTATAAAAGTTCATAATCTCAAAAGCAACTTGATCAAGCTGCTCAGACTCGGAAACTCTACCCTCAGGATTTGGCTCAACTCCTAAAAATCTAGCAATAGTAGTTACAATAGCACCAATTACTATCCTACCTTTAGTGCTAGTGGCAGCACTATGCAATTGCATGGCTAAAAAGGAACCTAGGTCAAGCTGAACAGCATCAAGCATACATGATAAAAAGTACAACTTAGATAATCTCGGGACATTTAGACTTTCGTCCTGAGCAAAAAGAGAATAAGCCAAAATACGCTAGGCTACTCTAATGCAAGGAGTTTCTAATATATATGCACTTTGATGAACTGGTGCTGTACTTAACACTCCCCGAAAGTTCACCCCAAAATGCATTCGAGTTAAATTCGCAGGGGACTTGGCAGTTCGATAAATCCATACTAGGTCGAAAACCAAAAATACTATTAAAGGTACCTAAGTTCACCTCATAAAATTGACCCTGTAAATAAAACGATAAATACCCAGCTTGATATTAAGGCCCTCTAGTGAACTCTACATGGAGTGTACTCAGGAACTCTAGGGTCAAGTCCCGATATGTATGCTCTTTGAGTTCTACAATGTGCCCCATACCACCTCTTGCAAACAACCATCTAATATCATCTAACATTCCTAACCGAGCCAACAAATCCTCATCATAATATCTAGTTGCTACAACCATACGTTTATTCAAGCAATTGTATTTAGTAATATGATCAGGATGTGTCAGACCAAGAGGGTAAGGAATGTTACCTCTAACATGTGCAGTTTGGGATGTTCTTTAAGATTAAGGTGGTGCTTGACTTAAAGATCCAACCTCCTTGGTGCTCCTTTGTCTCTTGGTTGGTACCATTGTTGCAAAAACCAAATAAAAACCAAATCTAAAACCTAAATAAGAAATTTTGAAGAAGAAAATAAAGAAATTTAGTAAAAAGAAGAAGAAAAAGATGAACGAAAAGGAATGGGTATGGTGAATGAGATGAGTTTAAAGAAAAAGAAGAAGAAAGGGATGGAATTTATCGAGAAAGATGAAAGATTGAGTGAAAGGGGATGATTTGGGGTGAAATTGAGTGAAAATGGTGAAGAAATGAGGAAGATTGAAGGTGTGAGGTATGGAGAGTTTAGAGAGAGAAAATGGAGGCAAAGAGAGAGTGTCGAGAGGTTGAAGATGAAGTGTGAGGGAGGTGAGTGGGCACCGCGGTCAAAAACCTAGACCGCGGGCCATAGCAGTGCACCATGGACCATGAGACTCACCACGGTCTGATCGTCGTGTCTGGTGGTCCTCTAAATTTTTATATATTTTTTTCGATTTTCCTAGGTGGCACCCCACGGTCGTGGTTCTAGAGATTTGGCCATGGTGGCTAACATTTTATTCCTAGTTTTTTTTCTAGCAAACTAAAAATAGCAAAAATAAAAGCTAAGAAAAGAAAAGGGAAAAAGTGCTTGGGTTGCCTCCAAAGAAGTGCTCTTTTAAGGTTAAAAGTTTGACCCTTCTTCCATGCTTGGTCCAGATCAGATAGTGTATGGACATTGATTTTATCCCGGACCACAAAGTCAAACTTCTTCAGTCGAAGGTACCATCGCAAAAGATCGGGTTGAAGGTCCTTCATTTTCATAACACGGTTCCAAAGTGCATTATCTGTGTACAAAACAAAGAGCACTCGTGCCTTAGTAGGCAGGCCACTATCAACTTGTTCAACCTCCAAATCAAACTCTGCATCAAATCCTTCTATAGGGGGCATAGAGAGAACAACTTGTGCAAACCTGCAATAATTACTTATGGAAGACTCGTTAGGCACAGGGACCTTAACCTCGAGCGTGGTAGGTGGCATAGGAGCAGGAAATTCCACCTTAAGATACCATTAGTCGGGATCCTCATAGGAGATCCAGTCAGAATCAGGAGGATCATCACAATTCAAGACATCGTCCATATCAATCTCGGGGGGAAGGGGTAATGCATCCAGTAAAGAAGAACTAGGGGAAACCATGTCTTCCTTCATATGATAAAACACAGCATAGCGCCCTTCTACCTCAAATGCAATCCGTCCCTTTCTTATAGCAACGTGGCAACCAGCTGTAGATAAAATTAGCTGACCTAGGTTAATCTAAGCATCGTCAGTCCCAGGCATATCCACTATAATAAAGTACTCCAATACCCAAATATCTCCTATGTTGACTAGCATATCGTCCAATCTACCTATGGGTTGTGTCTCAGAACCGTCAGCTAACTGTAATGAAAAGGGTACGGTTAGTAATCATCCTAGGTGAAGCTTATGAAACAAAGAATATGGCATTTTACTAATGCTTGCACCTAGATCACATAGAGCTATCTCAACTTCCACTTTTCCCACAATACAGGGGATAGAAAAACTACCTAGGTCAGGGAGCTTAGGGGCAAAAATTATCGAAAACTCTACAGTGCCATTCTCTTTAAATGTGGCAGTCTTGCCACCATTGTTCCTTTCCTTCCTTCCAGCTATTATTATTTCACTACCCTCTTCCATTGGTACATCCTCAGGGTCAATTGAGTTCTTCATTTCTTCCTTCAAAGTAACGCAATTACAGTGCTCATGAGGGTTAGGTTCGGGCTTGCTAGGAAGTCTGTCTAGAGATGCAGATGAAAAACTAGCCTTTTGGGCAATTTCGGCATCCAACATCCTATTATGAGTTGTAAGCACATAAATCTTTGAGGCTTATTGCTTCATATACTCATCCTGTTTTTGTTATATCATAAGCATACTTTCCATCATTGCTCCTAAGTTGGACTTTTGAGGCATTTCAGAATGGAACAGGGGTCTTTAAAAACCTGTGGGTGGTTTGGCATTCATTGGGGGCACATTTGATGGGTTTGGATTAGGCCTATAGGAGAAATTCAAATGATTCTTCCAACCCGGATTATATGTACTAGAATAAGGGTCATTGGCCAATCTTGGGTTGAAGTTTAGAACATAGTTAACTTCACTAGGGTCCTGGGAAAAGGGGCTCCTAACTTGACAACTCAAGGTTACATGCTCAATAGAACCACAAATTTCACAAGGGGAAGGGGCACTAGAATTCACAGCATTAACATTCATTCGTTCCAGTCTTTGAGTCATAGCATCTACTTTAGCAGAAAGTAAAGCAAGTATATCAATTTCAAGCTTACCTCCAACCCGTCTAGGTTGGCCTCATTTGGTGGACCGTTAAAAATTATTGGGTGCCATTTCCTCAATCAGATTATGGGCTTCATCCTCTATTTTGTTCATCAAAGTTCCTCCTACCCCTGTATCAGTAGTGGACCTCATAGACTGGGTCACACCATTATAAAAGGCTTGGATAATCATCAAACGTTAAAGACCATGATGGGGGCATAGACGTAGCAAATCTTTAAACCGCTCCCAGGCTTCGTAGAGTGTCTCTTCATCTTTTTGCATGAAATTGGTGATCTGATTCCTTACGCTTGCTCTTTTGCTTGGAGGGAAAAACTTGACGAGAAAAGCTCTTGTCAACTCATCCCAAGTGGCAATGCATCCAGATGGTAAAGAGTGTAACCAAGCCCTTGCTTTATCCCTCAAGGAGAAAGGAAATAGGTGCTGGTGAATCGCATCAATGGAGACTCCATTAAGCTTTCACGTATCGCACACCTCTAAAAAGACCGAGAGGTATAGATTCGGGTCTCCCAAAGGCATTCCTCCAAACTAAGATTGCTACACCATCAAAATGAGTGCCGGTTTGAGCTCGAAATTGTTGGCATCAATAGTAGGGCGAGTGATGCTTGATGCGATCCCTTGGACTCTAGGAGTAATGAAATCTTAAAGCGTTCTCCTTTGGTTACCTCCTCCACCCACCATGCTTGTTGGATTCCTTCTAGCCTCGTATCTTTGTTCTTCAATCCTTTGCTTTTTCCTCCTTAAATGGAAAGTCCTTTCCATCTCAGGATCCGGTTCGTATAAGATCGGACTTCGCATAAATAGGAAAAATTCCTGCAAGTACTATCACCAACACTACTAGCACAATTAAACAAGAAAAGAACATAACAATAAAAGATAATAAAGTACTTAATCACTTTCGCAAGACTAACTCAATAGTTAATAGTTTAGTCCCTAAAAACGGCGCCAAAAAACTTGGTTAACTAATGCAAGCGCATGGGTAGCCGTAGTATCGATAAAGATATCGTTCCTCAGGGACTAATGTAACTTACCGAGTCTTGTCTGTCAGAATATGCTAAGTAAAATTCTAATTGGAAGGGTTCAATTTAATAACTTCTAATTCGCTAATTTTTAAATCAATCAAGGAAAAATATGTGTAGGAATTCATGTAAATATGATAAGTGATTGGATCAAAATGATAATCATGTGCTTTTCTCTAATCGGTTAATCTCGAGGAATTGCAATCTATTCAGAAATTTGATCAGTTCTTTCGAAATCAACCAAATTTGCCTAAACTAAGCAAAAGTCGTTCTTTCAAACTAATTTGCCTTAATTTAAGTTAAATATCTTTAATTACTCTCTAGTCCTCCTAACATGCAAATCTCTCTTTTAAGACGACTCCACGTTAGGTTTTATCAAGCAGTTTAATAACCAAATGTCGCCTTTCAGTTTTTCACTCGATTGTTTTAAGTAAGCAAGTAAATTTTGGCCAAAAATCCACTAACAACATAAATAACACTTGATAGGTGTCCATGGGGGAGGTCAAAATTCATCTATTTATGGTCCATTGCTGGGTAAAAAGGCTTAAAATCCTACAAAACATATCGAACAACTATACCGAAGCATAAATCAAGAATAGGAGTGTAAATAATAACATTAAACACATAATTCTCCTAAAAATTGACACAAAATAGCCTTAGAATGATGTATACATTAAGCACTTATTGGCTGTTTGATGCCACGAGATGCTTACAGTGGACTTGGGCTTAGCATGAAGACTTGATAGAGTTTGAAGGATAGAGTGGGTTATTTTTTGAATAAGCATGCCTAATATTCAGAACTAGGAGATATTCAATCTTGTTGCATTCTAGTTGTGTTCGAATTAAGTTGTGGGGAGTTTTATAGCAATATTTCTGTGTATTTTAGGGCTGTCCGTTTGTTTTAGGAGGATAACTTAAATTTAGAGGTTTCATTAAGACATATAGACGTACTTAATGGTTAGGTATAGTGATGCTTAGGACATAATACGAGGATTTTGTTCGCACTTCTTATGTGATTAATGGAGTACCAACTTACATTTAACCTCCAAGACAGGCGGAACACATTGGCTTACAATATCTTTCGGATAAATCAATCTGAATAGCCATTGCAATATTGTATGCGTCAAGGGCCCTATCTCACTATCCTGAGTGATTTGCAGTAGCAGTTTACTATAATCAATCATATGGTTGCAGTTCAATGACTCATGGTATAGTACTTGGAAATATAAGGGTTGTATAAGGCAAGATAATGTTGTCATGCAAAGGAAAGTGTTATCATTAAATGGGTTTCCAAAATTTGGGAACTCATGTAGGCTACTGTATACGAGGTGTACACAATTCATTTGACCTTGAAGCATATTCTACAATTATAGAGGTAACGAAAAAGTGTAAGATATTTACATATGGGTTGTTTGTGATTTTAGGGCCATTGGCTCAAGTTGTATAAATAAATACGCCTAAATTTAAGCAATAATAGGTATTAAAAACTTTTAAAGGTGTAGAGTGAAACTCCTTTAGAGGTTAGGGTTATAGAATGTGGTTAAGTCTATAACAATCACACTTATTATGAGCCTAAAACAAACCCTAAAGGCATATGGAAATTACTGAAGGTGGAACTCAGTGCCAAGATATGTATAAGAACCTCTAAGGGGATGGTGCAAATGACTCCTTATTTGATTTCGGTGGATTAAGTGATGGGTGTTATTGGCTCAAGCTATATGCATTGGATATGTAAAATTTAATAAGTGGTGAAATTTTATTACCTAGTACAAGTGGTGACTCAATAAGTCAATCTTTAGGGTTAACAAGGATTAGATAAAAGGCTTTGAATTATTTGAGTCATCGAAGTACCTACTGTTATGTGGAGCGATGATCATGAAGGATAATTTGAGAAAAGTAAATGAGGAAAAAAAAGAGAGAAAAGAGAGATTCAAAAGAGAAGATTACACTATGAATTGTGCATCCTTTGTTGGGAACCCTTGAGGTCATTGATTATAAACTAGAGCTAGTCACACTCCTATTAAGCAATAACACAATTTAACCTAGCTATAATCCCCCATGAATCATGTTAAGCCCCATTTGGCTTTACACAAATTGTTTGATCGCCTCAGTAATACTCCATTGCATATCTTTTCGTTATTGAATTACCTCATTACATCAATCCCTATATGAAATCCCCATCACTAAGATGAGATATGTTCTTAGTTTCGCTAAATACTTCTGCTTGTCATACTTCTTGCAATCGTACTTTCTATAATAATATCTCCTTTCTTACCCATACCAGACTTTGATTCTTATTATTTCATGTTTCCATTGCTATTGAATCTATTACATTTGAAAGGAATGTTTCCCTTTTATACAAGTGAGTTTAAGTTCGGTATGTTGATGATCAAAGTTTGTGCCTGCCTGTGATGTATTAAACCTATTTCTTTGCCCTCTCTAGGGTTGCCTATTATATGTTTTTATGTGCATAAGACTTGAACTTTTATGGTAATGCCTTGAATATAAAATCACCATGCATCTAACAGTATTTGTCCCATCCCTACTAGTCCTTCTACAAGCTCTCCATTTGGCTTTATAACCTTGACTTTTATTTTGCTCTTCTAATCCTTGGGGATAGATTAGAAACCACCCTGATGTTTTCCTTTTATAGTAACCTAAATCTACATGTGGATTCATGTGTAATTGATGAAAGATACCTTTGCCAAAGTTCCGCTTCCTATGCTTACACCCCGGTCTCTACAGATACATAATTTCATATTTTGGCTTTGGATTACTACCTTGTATGCATTGTTATTTGCAAATAACGATGTTCACTCTATCCTTAAACATTCGATCATCACTTAAATTATCTATTTTGCTATTAGACTGGCCTTCAAACTAATATCAAATGTTCTTGTTTGTGTATAACAAATCTGTGGAGCTACTTGACTCTTATAACCCTCCATTCCTGAATTGTTTATGATTATAGTTGTTTTCATTCTATTTGCCTCATAGCACCATTTTCTAGATGTATTATTTCATAGATTGTGATTTGTTCTTTCCACTAAAATCTTACATCAACGGTGTTCTCATTACTTTCAATCATTCACTTATTTGCCCATAGCCATCTTGGTTTATTTATTGTCATTATCTCTTTGCTATTATATCTACTCTTAATCTAGAACATTTCCTTCAAATATCCTAATTGACATCGAACCCCTACCAATTAGAATTTGTTTTTTTATTTATACACTTTCTTTTAAAGCTCCTCATATTTGTTTGGTTTGGCCTCACCCTTGAAATTTGTTTCTCCTAATGCTATTTAATTTCTTCCTTTTCATTTCAAATCTGTGGAGTTTTGTTGGTCCTCAATAATGCAAGTACATTCTTTTTGATATGATTCGACTTGTCTTTGAGAGTTGTTATTAAATGTTTAATATGTTCTTGTTCGGCTTAAAATGGTTGTCGACATTCCGAACCTTTTGATTTCCATCATCCACTTTATTCCTCCAAAAATGCATTTGCTCAAATATTCTATACCCCGTTCATTCATAATAATAAGCTATATAGCTCGTTTTGGTTTAAAAACACAAACTAGTTCTTGCCAATGCTAGCAAATGTTGATCATCGCAATCCAAAACATTCTTCTTGCTTCTGAATTTCCCGCCTTATAAATGAACTTGTCCCTTCTCAATTTAGTCTTGTTGCTTTGCTTGTACTCGTTCCTGTGAGTCGGGGCATATTACAGCAAATTCATTTTATAATAAATCCAAGGCGTTCTATTCTACTGCTTGTCCAAATCTATTTGTCGTCCTTATCATATTAATTATGGCTTCAGAGTCACCTTGTTGAAACTCAATTGGTACTTATCAATTGGTAGCTCAACTATCAAATCCAAGTGTAATTGAACTAGTTGTTCCTTCTGACATGGTTTAAACTATTTCCTCCAAACCCCTCTTTGGTTGTTATCTCCTGTCCTATGTTAGATGCTAAGATTATTCTATTTCGTACAATAATATCACTATATCTACAGTTTCAACATTTAACCAGACGTGAGATTGAAGATTTGAGGAATAGTCCACTCCTTATTTCCAATACGGCTTAAATAACCCAGGCTCTTTTCCATTTTGGATGCTGTGGGCTTTCCTTATGCTATGAACATCACAATTTGATTTGTAATTTAACCCTCTAACTACCGGCCTCGATTGAGATGGTATAGCATACTCGTATTTGTCATTAATATGACTAAATAGGTGTCATAAATTTGTTGGTTATCTATACTTGCAAACCATGATGCTTATGGCCTTTCGTTTTAGACTTCTTGATAAACTCATAACTATCTTTCCTCTAGCCATTCCATGATAATCTCTCCTTATCAATCATTTCTAACTTCGTTGCATATTTCTTCCTGTGCGTAATGACTCACCTACTAAAAGATGAATTTAGATCTAAAGCAAATCTTTGACTAGCCTGGTAGGAGAAGGTTATGTAAATAAGCAAATAGGAATTGTGAGGCAGAATAAAATGTATCCCTTCAATGCTAACCCAAAGGGGACTATAAACTCAAGTCATGGGATGAAATTATTTCTCAAGGCACAACTAATAATTTGTTCCTCAATGGGCATATAAGACAAGTAATAGCACAAATGGGTACCTTTTGATAAAACCATAATTTCAACTAATGTCTAATGGCATTGGAGTGAGTTAGGTGACGTATTATTTATAGTCAGGTCAGGGTTAACCCAACCAACAACTAAGAAGGCAAGAAAGATTTAAGAACACTTTAAGGTTACTCAGAGTTGACAAAAGAGCTATGTCGAGAATAGGAAGAGAACATCAGAGTTTTAGGTAGGAGATAAGGTATTCTCAAAAATTTCTGCTGTTAAGGGCGTTAGGGTATTCAATGTCAGAGGACAATTGAATCCTCGGTATATTGGGCCTTATGGAATTCTTGAAGAGTTAAACCAGTAGCTTATAAATTGAATTTACTAGTGAAACTCAAGCATGTCCATAAGTTTTTCATATTTCACAGCTCAAGAGCTGATCATAGCATTGTAATGGAGCCTGTAGAGGTTGCTATAAGCTTGGGTTGTGAGGAGCATCCTATGCAAAATACCAGATTATAAGGTTAAATAGCATTGCAAGAGGGGGCATTCCTCTAGCCAAGATTATGTGGGCTAATCATACCTCATTTGAAGCTACATGGGAGACAGAAGAAGGCATGAAAAAAAAGAAAAAAAGTATCCATATTTATATGAGGTAAACCTAGGGGGTCTTTCAAACTTGCAACTTTCAAGGACGAAACCCATTTAACGGGGGAAGGCTGTAATAGCCCGAACCTAACCCACGCTAATTACCTTTGTTAATCCATATTTAAATTAATTAAGTTCAGCGTCGCATTTCAATTCAACAATTGATATATTTATCCAATTGCATGTTAAGACAAGGAAATGACCTCGAAATGAAATTTAGTCATGCTTCGTATCAAATCATTTAGAACTTATAAATAAATACATAAGAAAATAAATAAGAGAAGCCATCTATAAAGGTCACCAAGGTTGTAATTTTACAAGGAATATATATATATATATATATATATATATATATATATATATATATATATATGTACAATTTGTTCCCCTAAATCATACAAATAAAATCATAATATTTACAAACAAAACAAAAATAAATATTAAGAGCATACGAATTAATTGGGCAGAATTCATATTTCTATTCCCAACAAACCAAGACAATACCAATATTAGCCCAAACTATTTTTTGGTTTAGAAGGAGTTATCTACTACTAAAAAAAAGAAAAAGAAAAAGAAATAGCAAAAGAGATATCAAGAAATTAGGGGGGTAAATTTGATAAAAAATTAATAACAGTAAATTAAGTCCCTCCCTTCCCCCCAATTTTATCAAGTAGCAATCAACACTCCCCCTGATTATTTTTATCCAGCCAAGTGACACACATACAGCCCCATAGCCTTGTTTTGAAGCAGCATCAGCCCTAACCACCCGCTGCCCAGCACAGGCCACCTATCGTGGAGTGCCGATTCTAACTACTGGCCCCGCAGGACCCATCTCCTCCAACTCTTTTTTTGCCTGTTTAAGTGGTGATTTAGGAAGATAAACCCTAATATTCCCTCACTCATCCCACTCTTTTTAATTCTTAATTTTATAATTTGAGGTGTTATTTGAGCTTGGGTTCGTTTTAAATTGGGTTAATTTAAAGCTTATTGTGATGAATTGGAAGATTGATTGAGTACACGTGTTATGGGTCTTTAAGAGCAGCTTGGGTATTGAGTTTAGATTGTATTGTTATGCCCAGGAATTCTAATGTAGATGAAGTTCGACGAATTTATGGATGTGCCTTGTGAAAGAAACTAAAGGTTGTGTGAATGGGTGTGGCTGTTGACACGAGATGGTGAAGTAGAGTGGGGTTGGAGAAAATGCAAATTATGTAAAAAAGGACTCTGAGGTACCCTAAGTTTTAGAATAGCAACTTTTTGATCCCCGACTTTTTGAAAATAACATTGGAGTACCCTATGTTTTCAAATAAAAGACCCATAGGTCCGTTTTCTTATTATTTTAGCCCTAAACTTTTAGAATTTGCAAAAAGCCCGTTGAAAAGGGTGAAATATGCAAATAAGCTAATTTTAGGGTTTTTTTAAAAGAAATATGCTAGTTTTAAATGATTAACCTTCTTATAATTACTTTACTGGTACTAGTTACCACAATCTACTACTTATATCATAAATATTGTACTTTCTGTGGCTATAGGCCCACCACGCTTAGCAAAATAATTAATGCTTAATTAAGAGTTTCGACCATTACCTGAACTTAGTCGGCACAGGACTCTGTTGTTCCTCTAGCTTCTGGTTTATAGAAATTGCTAATCTCAATCACATCTTCCTTAGATCAGGCACAACACAGATTTATTTCGTTTCCTACCTCAGACCGTATTCACTAGTCAAGTTTTATATATTTTAAAGGATACTGAGACTTTAATCAAGAAATTATAATATTCAAGATATAAGGTTCAATTGAATAACATTCACTACTAGGAAACTTCTTTTATTGAAAGCTTAAAAGTGGAAATATTAAAATGGAAAGATTGAAGAAGGAATTAAGCTACTAAGAGCATCGGAGATAGTTGCTCATAGAGAAATGGAGAATCCCGACTTCTCTTTTGCTCAAGTATCCTCAAATGTCCATGGCCCTTCTCAGCACTCAGCCTCTCGTTTTATAGAGGGGATGCGAGTACCTAGGATACCCTAACGACAACAGTACACATGTTAATATTTTTACATGATTAAACCTCTCCGCACATGGCTGTAGTAGACAGCATCAATTTCCTGATCTGACGCTAGATAAAATAGTACAATAATGGAGCAATCACTTTTTAGAGCCTTCAATGCTGACAGACAAGTCATTCATATTGAGATTCTGCATGCCTTCCTCTCCAATAATGTTTTCCAGTCCATCACTATCCAGATAATCCTCAAAATCCTCATCATGTTCATGATGCTTTAAATCCTATTTTTCAAATAATTCCTAAAGATATTTCTTCCCATTTTCTGATAAGAATTTTCTAACTCCAACATCAAAGAGATAATCAAAGACGTTCTCTGAAGTAGCTCCTTCTATCTTTATATATTTGCTGAACTCATTATGACAGGCGAAAGTAGTATTTCCACATAGCATTAGCATTACTCATTGCTCATTTAATGTCGACATTTGATGGCAAATATTGAGAAAACCTATTGCCCTTGCTAATGAAGGATCACTAACTAACTCATGTCATTTCAGAAACCATTCTTGTTGTTGATATCTGCGATTGTCTAAATGAACTAGTTGAACCAAATAATGAGCTAGTTTAGCCTTTCTATTTTCATTCTCAATCAGTGTGCAATGTACTTCTATGTATAGACATTTATTATATGGAATTTTTGTTAGACTATCAGGAGATGTAAGAATCCAATGGATCCTTCTGAACATGCACCATTCAAATTTAGTTCATCTTAAGAAAAATAGGAACTTTGGATCTGGGATTTCCATAAGATAGACTACCATTCCGTACTCCCAGGCTTTCATGACTGGGTCATTTGGACAGATTAAACATGCTAGAAAACTAACACCACCAACCCTAGATCTATCGAGAAAGCAGATTATTGTACTCTAAGATTCCTAAATATCAGAGGAATAATTATGATAGTAGCCGGTGCACGCTGTGTATCACTCGTTGAACCATTTTTCTTGAACATGAGAACATATTTTTTTCTTGGATATCATAAGGACATCTTAGGTAACTAATTTAGAACTCTAGAAAGCTAAATATTTGGGCTATTAGGTACCCAGAAGGCAATATACCAAAATGCGATCTGCTTTTTGTATGGAATTCTAAAATATCCAGAAGGATTTTACTAGAAGGAGAAACCCGTTCTAGTAGTAGTGGCATTTTATTTAGGATTTTCTCATTTTCCATCATGAGACAGTTAGATTCTGCTTTATTAAAACTTCCATTATAATATTTACAGAGTTTTTCTCCTTCTCTCATTTTGAGTACAGCACTCTAGTGCTCATTGCTGGCATCTATCTTAAGAATTAAACCATCTCCTTCATAAGGCAAATTAAGAATAGGAAGATTTTCATGCATCTTTTAGAAGTTTTGAACAATCTTTGTATCACTAGAGGCCCATGTCCAACTTACTTCGTTCTTAAGTTTTCTGCTGTAATGGTTTTCTCAGTTTAGCTAAATATTTAATGAAATCTGAAATATAGGTAAGCATCTAAGAAACCTTTCTAACTACTTCCTATCTTTAATTTTTTTTAAGGAAATTTACTATTTTGTCAAGAATATGCTTTTGTGAAATGATTTGCTGAACTTTTATCTCTAGGCATAAAAACACAATCTCTTGTTCAGCATAAATGCACTTATTCTTACCAAGTTTAATACCATGATTAATGCATCTTTGGATGGCAGCTAAGACATCATCTTTATATTGTTTTATGATTTTGGAAAAGACAAGGATATCATTGATGTAAACTAAACCACAGTGACTAAGATCTTTAAAGATGTTATTCATTCTTCTTTAGAATATTTAAGGTGCATTTTTTAGAGCAAATGGCATTACTATCTACTCATAATGTCCTTATGGCGTGCTAAATGTAGTTAAAAGAATGTTTTATTCATCCATTTTTATCTGCCAGTATCCGCTTTTGCAATCCATTTTTGAGAACTAAGAGGCCTCATGAAATCTATTGAAAAGGATTGGTTTGTTAGGAATATAACAACCATAAAAGGCAGTATTATCATTAAATTTTTTCTAATTGATTACCATTCTTACTTTTTCCCTTTTTTCTTCGATATGATTTCTTACTATGAAAGCGGGACTAGTGTGAGGACTCTTGCTATTCCTGATTAATCCTTTATCTAGAAGTTCTTTAATTTGTTTATTAAATTCCTGGATATTTTGGTGTATACACCATTTGTTTAACTCGAATAACAGTACTAGGATTTAACAAAGTAATTTTTGCAAATGTCTTGACTTTATCCCAAAATTTTAGAGGATTATCAGAGTAGAGTTCTTTGCATAATTGCTCTTGTTGTTCAGTAATTTGCTCTTTAATAGATAGTTCAAATAGTAAGATTATTAGTTTTATTTCACGTTGTGCAGGTATTACCATCTTACCACGCTGGCTGCGTGTAAGCCTAATTTTCTGATAAGTGTAAACCTTACTTAATTTTTCAATAAGAACTGAGCGACCATTAATTGTAAATATTATTTGGTTTATGTTCTATGTGCATGAAAAATATAGTCTATGAAAATTATTTCCAATAATCATATCATGAGAGGGTTGATTAGTAGGCCATAGAATTGTTATAATCTATTGGACTCCTCCTACTTCTATGGTTAACCCTTCTGGGGCCTCTTTGTGGTTCATTATGCTATTATTAGCTATCCTTACTTGTAAAAGATTCTTAGATTTCTTCAACATAAATTTTGGAAATAAAGACTATATAGGCACACAATTCATATTTATTATATCCCTCTAAACATACATTTATTTGGGATATAGATGCTATTAGAATTTGCATTGATAACTTCATAGCATATCTCGTACTCATTCTTACTTATAGTCATATTTTTTACTAATTCATCTTCATGGATTGGTTCACTAACAGTTCTTATCCTATACCCAATAACTTATCTGTCTAGATTTATTTCACTGGTCATGTTAATTGTATCATCTTCTTTAAGCTCTTCTTTCTAGCTGATGAAAACCCTTCTCTGCATTCTAATCTTGCACTCATACTTCTTAATAATTGGGCTTTAATGGTAATTTTACCATTCTCATCAATTTTTATCACATTTTTTTTATTGATTTTTGTAGAGTTGGCAAGTAGATATCCATGAGCGATCAATCTTTATATCCTGCGGATTGGACTTAATCCTCTGGATCTTTTGCATAGGGCTATCACTTGCAAAATTTTCTACCTCTATCATTGTTACCTTAGTCTTGGGATCTATAATATTATCTAATTTGTAGATAATTTTCTAAAATATTCTCCTCTTTTCATATCCATCTTAAACGCTTTTATCTTAAGAGATAATAAGCTTTTAGCATATTCGTCTTTGACGTATACATTATATCCAGGTCGACAATTGAATCCTACTGATCCATTATATAAATTGGTCTTAATCCCTGTGATAATTTGATTATTAAATTTGGTATGCCTAATATCACAAAGCAAACTATAAATATCAATATCTTTGCCATAATACTGTAATGGAGTTATTTGACCTTTGCCACTTCAAACATGGATATGCCTGTATTTTCTATCTTCGCAATGCTTAAGCATGTTTTCCAATTAATGAGATTAACTTCTCCCACATCATACTCAGAATCTTTTATCTCTAGTTCTCCTTCAATCATTTCACATACATATTTGCTTTTTAATTGAAATATGG
>JAKOGI010001387.1:230000-247090 GCA_029747015.1 Carnegiea gigantea
ACCTGGACTAACAAGCAAGAATGTGGCTCAAGAATTTTCTCCAGAATTGATTGGGTTCTAGTTAATAGCCTATGGCTGGACACCTTCCCAAATTCTGAAGTGCACTTCTTAGTTGAGGATACATCAGACCATTCTCCTGGGCTGGTTATCTTCTTCAAAATGCAGCATCTGGGGCTCAAACCCTTTAAATACTTTGATATGTGGAGCACGTCTAAGCATTTCTTAGACATTATTCAGAGCACATGGAGCAAGCATACGAGTGGTAATAGATTGCATCAAATTCATAAGAAGCTAAAATGGCTACAAAAGCCTTTGCGTTCCTTAAATAAGACACAATTTCCTGAGGTCCAAGTTCAGTTTGCTCAAGCCAAAGAGAATCTCAACCAGTCACGACTCCAACTACAAGCTAACCCTCACTTGCAAAGTTTATATGTGGAGGAGCAAAGGTGTCTGGGTGATTTCCAGAAATGGCAATAATGCCTAGAAAGCTTTCTCATTCAAATGACCAAGGAGGATTGGCTAAATCTAGGGGACAGCAATGATAAATATTTTTTTGAAAAACTGAAACGGCATCACCATCGCAATAGAATCTAATCCATTAAGCTTGATGATGGTACATGGACGTGGGACTGCGACAAGGTTATAAATCACTTTACCCACTATTTTGAAGACCTGCTGGGGACACCTTCCAGTATATCTAACCCCATTGATGATGATATTAATTCCATGGGGCCATGTCTTAGTAGCTCACAATAGCTTACTCTTCTCCGGCCATTTACAAGGAAAGAAATCAAGGATGTGATCTTCTCCATTCCTAATCACAAAAGTCCGGGCCCAGATGGTTATACAGTGGGTTTTTCAAGAGCACCTGGAACATCATTGGTGAGGACATATGCAAAGCAATTCTGGAATTCTTTGAATATGGTCAACTCCCCATTGAATGGAACTACACTAACTTGGCCCTGATCCTAAATATACCAAACCCCTCTACAGCTGTGGACTACAGGCCGATAACATGTTGGAATACCGTATTATAATACCCGTGTACTTTATATTCCGTTAAGTTGTTCGTAATGCCTTTTTGCGCTATAAAAACCATATTTTATTAGCGATATGAGCTAAGATTATTTTCTAAGTGCCTATGTGAGCGTTGATCTTACTAAAAAGAATGTTATTGTCACTGTTATTATTATTACTAATAATATTATTAGTTTTGAAAATCTTTCGATGATTTTTAATAAGCGTTATAAATGGTTATTAACAAGTACTAAATCGATTAGGAACTCGAATATGATTAGGTTGTCAACCTTAGAGAAAGTTCTATCGTTATTAAATCGAACCTTGTCACATTTGGGAATGAATAGTTGATGAAAGATTATATTATAGAATTGGGATTAGAGTTCAGGTTACGAATTAGATTGGCAGTGTGAAGTATTGATCAATTTGGACCAAAAATAAATGAAAGAGAGTAAGGAAGGGCAAACTGGTAATTTTGTGCACTCCTCTCTTTTCTTCCTCACCTGGCCGTGACACCCCCCCGACAGCCTCTCTCTCTCCTCTCCTCTCTGATCATCATCTTCCTCCTCCCATCTCCCCCATACACGCGTCCCGCAAGCTCGAATTTGCAGGGAATTTGCGCCACCCACACCTGCTTCGACCACTTCTTCTGCCACGCCTCTAAACTAGTGATAATTGTTGTGAATCTGGGCTGAAATTCAGAGCAAAACCAACCATGTTTCAGGCGGTTTGGCCACCGAACTGAAGCTCGAATGCGTGCCCAGGTATGACCATGCAATTCCACTCTTAGTTGCTTCGATTTTCTATAAATTAGGGTAGAAATCACTGCTTCCAAACATCTGATTCAACCTCAAATTAGTAAGTGAGTTTTGGATCCACTTTAGCGTTTGAATTTTGGGAATTTGGGTGTGAATTGCGTGCTGCTCGTTTGACCAGTGGGCAAGGTCGGAAATTGGAGGTGTTTAGGTACCAAAAGCCAAGCCCAAAGCCTTCAAATGAAATCCTAGCTTGGAATCAAGGTGAGGGTTCCTTTCCTCCTAAATTATTATTGATTTCAATGATTTTAACTAAATTTAGTTAGTGCATGTTAATTCCAAGTTTAGAAATCAGTTTTGGTGGAATTAGAGTCAAGGTTGAGAAATCATAGACATGTTACTGGTCTTAAGGTTATTCACATGCTAAGTTTTAACTCATCAGTTTAGAGACAGAGAAAAGTATAAAATGTCACCTTAGCGTTATTATTGCATTAGTTCATTACGCCTAAATTCCGTTTTGAAGCGTAAAGATGCTAAATAAAGTAATTGAGGATGAATTGAATTATGTCTAAGGGTTATGGCTAAATTAGTTTAGGCATGCTAATGGTCTACTCGTAGTAATTACAAATGAAATACTATGCGTATGGATATTGGTTTGCGGGCTAGAAAGTAAATATCATTTAAAGTCCTATTTACATTGGTTTAGTATACGTTAAGCCCTAAGCTGGCTACTAAGCATTAATGTCATTGTTTTATGTATTGTTGGTTTGTTTATGACAATATTAAACCCAGTAAGTACTTGGATGGCTTAAGGTGGAACTATTGAGAAATTTGAGGTTCTTATGATCGGTGCTGTGTGTGGAGGGAGTTTGTGTTGTGAAATGCTGTAATCGGGTGGATTGCGAGGCCATGGGTGCCTAATTGAGCAGATTCTGCCAAGTTGCGCTATGAAGTGTGTGAATGTGCTATTTATGAACTCGTTTTCCCCCTTTAATGTGTTGTATGACATTATGTAATTAATTCTTGAAATTTTAGACGTCTTTAAAAAGAAAGGGTCGTTTAGAAAGCTTGTTTTTCATGTTTGAAAATGCTTTTAAGTTTTACCAGTTGTCTATTCGCCTGTTAGGACGTCTAAGATGTAAAAAGGCCCTAAATCGTCGAACTGCTCAGTTAGTGACTCGACTGAATAGATGATAGGTTTAGGAAGTCCAAAAGCGAACTAAAAGTGAGTTCGAAAACATTTTAAGACATGGGTTTGCATATGACTTCGCCTTGTGTTTAAAGGAATTCTAACATCTAGAAAAAGGGCATCTTAAGGTGCTAATTATGTGTTGAGCTGATTTGTATGCTATTTGCTTACTTAAGTCTCTATTGAGTTTCGATTAAAGAGCTAGTAAGTCCATTATGGTTTTAAGAAGCATTTATGTTGAAAATATTGAAAGAAACTTTATTTGCCTTATAAACGAGTCATGCACTTTAAGTTTTTTGATAATAGCATGTTTGGGAATGTTTTAAGCCTTTAGTTTATTTATACCCCCTTCTTGAGTTTTAAAAGGAGTTGAAACGACTTGTGGAATAACAACTGAAGATTTTAATACGGATCCCCTTTGAGTTAAATGCTAACTAAGTATTTTGAGTTCTAAATGGGTTTCTTAGCAAACTCATTACATTTAAAAGAAACATATAAGTTAAAAACAAAGTCGATTACGATTTAGCAAACCTATTACCCCTATACAAAGCATTTAAGTTCAAAACGAACTCATTTTACGAACTAACAAACGTATTACGTTATTAAGACGCTTTTAAGTT
Source organism: Carnegiea gigantea (assembly GCA_029747015.1). Taxonomy (NCBI): domain Eukaryota; kingdom Viridiplantae; phylum Streptophyta; class Magnoliopsida; order Caryophyllales; family Cactaceae; genus Carnegiea; species Carnegiea gigantea. The sequence goes on from JAKOGI010001387.1 coordinate 233,582, forward strand.
AAAAACGAAGTCGTTTTATGAACTAGCAATCATTTTACATTTATAAGAAGCTTTTAAGTTAAACACAAATTGGTCATACGATTTAGCAAACTTATTATGTTTATAAGACGTTTTCAAATTAAAAACAAGTGAACTATAAGCATTTAGAAAGGTTGTGATCATTTTGTAAAAAGGTAAGTTTTTAGTATAGTAAGCAACTGAAGAAGAGAAATGAAATACATTTTTAAAAGCTAAGAAAGTACTAAGCAATTGGCCAGGGTGAAAACTGGACGCAAAGATGGCGTGAGCTGTTTCCCCCTAAACAAATGTTAGGAACTAGACTTAAAATATGAATTATCTTGGTGTGAGCTGTTCCTGAAAAATGGACGCAAAGATGGTGTGAGCTGTTTCCCCGTAAAGAAATGTTAGGAACTAGACTCAAGATATGAATTATCTTGATGTGAGCTGTTCCTGGGAACTGGACTCAAGGTATGAATTATCTTGGTGTGAGCTGTTCCCCATATAAGTTATGATGTGTGACGCATAAGAAAAACATGAGGGGGGACTGGACTCAAGATACGATTATCTTGGTGTGAGCTGCTACCCCACAAAGGACAATATCGAAGTTTGAGTTTATCTGCTGAGACGCGTTTTGGCCAAACATTATGTGCGTATACCCCGGGGATAAGGTGAGTTGTGAGTGACGATCTCACTTAGGGGCAGTATAAACCTCCCCTAGCCAGCACAATAAGATTGTTTTATGCTATGAGTAAGTTTCTAATAAGTAAGAAAAGAAGTTAGCATTTTGCCATTTTAAGTATTTCAGAAAAGAAAGATTTATGAGGGCTATTATGAGGCCATATTGAATGAGGTTTAAAAAGCTTATAGGGTCATTAGAGGACCAATTCGACAGAAGTTTCTTTTAAAGAATATGAGCCTATTTTTTTTAAGAAAAGAAAGAAAGCTTTCAAAGGTGCCTACCCTGCACATATTTTATGCATGAGTTTCTAAGTATAGTCTAAATGAAGTTTCAAATGAAGTATAGTTAAATCCTAGTAATGCATCGTACATTCAAGCTTTTCAATGTGCATATTCGTTGAAAGAATACTTCTTGCCAAGTCTTTCTCACCCGTTTAGATGTTTTGAGTACTTTCAGAAAGAATTATAAGCTTTAAAGAAGTTGGCGTGAATTATAAACCATTCTTGGAGTACATGAAGAGTCACTGCGTTTTCAAAAGTATGTTTGAAAGCTTCAAACTCAATCCTTGTTGCTTATTTGATTATGTGCCTAACTGTTTGTTAGTTAGGAAGCTTGGCCGTTTAGGGCCTAGAAATGAGTTGAGTGGTTAGAATGAATTTTCAAGGGTGGTGATCTTTCCTTGGGGATTTTGATTGCCTAATATAATAGTAAAGTATGAATGCATGATATGTGGCTATTATTAGTATTATTGCCTTCAACTGTTTTGGGTTTTAAGGAGTAGGGGAATTCTCACTGAGCATGTGGTTACTCATCCTTTATTATTCCCCTTTTTCCTAGGTTTAATTTGAGTAGGTATAAGAGATCCTTTGAAGTTATTTGTTGCCGACCCCTCAGAAGTCTATGCCAACTTTTCAAAGTGTCTGATGCCTACCACGTTGCAAATTTTTAAGTTCATTGTTGTATGTGAAAGCATGTAGCTAGCTTTGTACCTGTATATGTATCATTCTCACCCTTATTTTAGTTGTTTGAACGTTAGTAATCTGGGAGAGTGGCATGAAGCAGTGAATTTGAGTCATTTTAGCATATGTTACACCTTATTACCAGTCTACAGGTACCCTTAGCTGAGCTAAGGCCCTAAAATGTTGCTAAAACAGGGGAAACTCTGGCAGTTTTATTTTAGAAAGACTATCTAAATGCTAATCCAAACCCTAGAGCCTTAAGGATTTTCCTCTAGGAAGTCTTAGCGGTGTGACTCTCCCTAGGTTGGGGGCGTTACACCTGTACAAAGGTATTTCAAAACTATTATGCTCTAGATTGAGAGAGATATTGCCTAATATGGTGCACCTTAATCAATCGACCTTTATAGAGAGGATATTGAAAGGCATAATGTTATGATTTGTCAAGACGTTGTTAGGCTATATCATCGGAAAAATGTTTCTCCAAGGTGTATGTTCAAGATTGACTTGAGAAAAGCCTACGACTCTATTTCTTAGGAGTTCATTGACCAGTTACTCACCAAACTGAAGTTTCCTCCCTAATTCTATCACTGGGTGCTGGCCCTACTGAATACCTGGAGCTATACTATGATGGTTAATGGTCATCACTACAGCAACTTTCAGGGTGAGAAGGGACTAAGGCAAGGTGACCCAATTTCACCTTTAATTTTTGTACTAGTCATGGATTATTTCACAAGAGCACTCCTCTACCATACTCAGCAGAATTACTTTCGATTCCATCCACTATGCAAACAACTGAACCTGGTGAATTTATGCTTGGCCGATGACCTAATGCTCTTTTATGAGGGTTATCTTCCCACAATCCAGATAGTCATGAAGGATTTCTAGCACTTCACTAATGCCTTTAGTCTAAATGCTAATATTCAGAAATCCTAAGTTTTCTTTGCAAGACATAGCATGGAAGTTCAGTCTAACATCCTGCAGTTTGCGGGGCTTTGCTAAGAATTCCTTTCCAGTGAAGTATCTAAGAGTACCATTGTCCCGAAGGAAATGGAGTGTTGCAGATTGTCATGGCTTGGATGATAAAATCACTAAAAGGATTAGTTGTTGGATAACAAGGCATTTGTCATATGCAAGGAGAGTTCAGTTAATTAACTCAATTCAATTTTCATTACATACGTACTAGACCTCCTTGTTCATCCTCCCAAATAAGATTATTAAGTAAATTGAAGACATATGCAGGAATTTCTTATGGCATCAAACTGCCAGTTATCACAAATCTCCTCAGGTAGCCTGGGCTAATGTTTGTAAGCCTAAATCAACAGGTGGACTTGGCATAAAGAATAGCTATATATGAAATACAGGAGTTGTAGGGAAACATGTATGGCACATTGTTGCTGAGAAAAATTGTTTATGGGTTAGGTGGATACATGGCATCTATTTAAAGGGGAGAACCTTGTGGGGTGCTCAGATCTCAGTGGATCCAGCTTGGTATTAGAGGACACTATACGATTACGAGCGGATACAATTGGTTACTGTAGAACCAAAGTGATTTGTCCTTAGCCGAAATCATCTAGGAAAGGTTTAATACCCCAAAGCAAGCCTTTTGTTTTTGGAGGATGTGTTTGGGCAAGCTTCCTACATGCGACAGAATAATGCGATGGATTCAATAAGTTCACCATAAACTCTGTCTTCTATGCCATGATCAATCAGAAACGCATGAACATTTATTCTATCAGTGTCATTTTAGTCAAAGTCTGATGCAGAACACAATAGCAACAATGCGGATACCAGGGGCTATTTTAGAACCCATGCACATTCACAAGCGCTGGCATAAACTCAAGAAAAGAAAGACTGCACAGAAAATATTCTCACTATACACGTAAAGCATCACTTACTATTTATGGCAAGAGAGGAACATGAGGAGATTTCAGCACCAGGAGCATAGTGTGGAACATGTCATAAAGACGAGTTTATACAGTATAGGCTGCAGATTGAACTGCCTATAAAAAATTCGTAGAAAGCCAAGTGATAGGAAAAACATACTCTCTTTTATCCTAAAGGTTTGAGCCAAGCTCTCCCCTTAGGATTTGCACAGTTTCTTGACATGTGCTAATATACTCCCACTTTTTACCTAAAAAATTATATATATATATTTATATATACATATATATATATATATATATATATATATATATTTATATATGTACATAAATACATATACATACATACATATACATATATATATATATATATATGTATGTATGCATATATATATATACATGTATATATATATATTGTAACACCCCACATTTTCGTTTTCCGTTAAGCTAATTAAATGTCCTTTTTACGTTCTAAAATCGTATTTTTAGTAACCGTATGAGTTAAATTATTAATCGATGTGCTTTTGGAAGCTATACTTTTATTAAAAAGGATATTATTATTGCTACTATTGATTTCAAAGTCAATTCGTATCATTTATGCCTTTAAATTATATCGATAATTCAATTTAGTCGTTATTCGATTTATTTAGTCGTTTCCTGAAAACGATTGGGTTTTCAACCTTAGAATTAGTTTCGAGGCTTATTAAATCGAACTTCGACGTATTTGGGTTCGAATAATTGATGAAGGGTTATGTATCGATTTGAGTTTAGAACAAGACATTTGAGATTGGACTAGCGGTTTTAGTTGAACGTTGTTAGTTTAACCCAAAACAAACAAAAAAAAAAAGAGAAAAAGGGAGAAAAGGGGGACCGAAGTCGGGAGACCCCGACCCCCCCTTCTCACCACACGCTCTCTCTCTCTCTAGCCCATCTCTCTCACTCTCTCTCTCTCTCTCTCTCTCTCTCTCTCACTCACCGGCGACCGGCCACCGGGCGCTGCCGCCGGCCAGCACGCGTCACCGGCGAGAGAAAGGGGCAAACGGTCCCCCACACCACGCGTCCACCACCGCCCAAAAGCCACCACCGTCCCCCTCATCTCCTCACCTCACACGCGCTATACTCGCCGGTTCCAAGCCCCAATCCGCCTCCCCTGGCTGCCGGCGACCAACCTGTGCCGAGGCTGAGCGAAAATCGGTCATGGCTGGGCCGATTCTGGCGCAAGGACGGCCGGATACGCGATCGAAATCATGCATGCACGGTGAGTTCGAACTTCTCAACTCCTTTAAATTGAATCCCCACCTTGAATCCTCCTTAACCATGCTTAAATTTCTCAAAAAGCCACAAGTTGGGGTTTTTGCGTTTGGGCTAGTCGATTCACGCGCGAAGAGCAGAGGAGCATCTGGCTTTTGGTGTTCGATTTTGGCCTCAAATCAAGCTAAATTGCGTGTCTCTAGCGTGGTATCGAGGTGGGTGTTCTTCGCCTCCTAAACTGATATTAATTTTCAAACGAATTTCAGCAGATTGATGTTGCATGTTAAGTTAGGGTTTGTTAAATGCGTTAGAAATGGAAAGAAGTGAGCTATACCTGCTTAGGTTCGGTTCATGTAGTTAATGGATGCCTATGATTGTGATTCGAAGTGAATTATACGTGTTTAGCGTTAATTCGAATGCATGTAGTTAATGGATGCCTGAGATTGTAAATTGATGCAAATTATGTGCGTTTAGCTTCAATTCGAACCAATAAACGTGAATCATGCCTGAGTTGTTAATTTGAAGTAATTTAAATGTGTTTAGCGTCGATTCGAAACAATGAATGTAATTCATGCTTAAGATGTTAATTCGAAGTAATTTAAGTGTGTTTAGCGTCGATTCGAAACAATGAATGTAATTCATGCTTGAGATGCTAATTCAAAGTTAATTTAACGTGTTTAGCATCGATTCAAGTTAATTAGTTGATGCATGAAAAAGAATTAAAAACGAAGTTATATTAACATGTTTAGCGTCGACTCAAGTTAATGAGATAACGTGCGAAAGAGAATTAAAATCGAAGTTGTGTTAACATGCTTAGCTTCTATTCAAGTTATTTAGCTAATATAAGAAAAAGGGTTAAAATCGAAGTCCTTTTAACGTGTTTAGCCTCCATTCGAATTGATTAACCGATGCGTGCAAATGAGCTAATTTTGAGGTTAATAAAATGTGTTTAGCTTAGAATCAAGTGGATTAGCTAATGCATGTTAAAGGAATTAATCTCGAAGTTATATAAACATGTTTAGGTTCGACTCGAGTTAAACTAATGCATGTAAACGAATTAAATTCGAAGCTATGGAAATATGTTTAGTTTTCACTCGAACCTCTGTTCTCTGTACATTTATGCTTAGGAAAGTTGCTTCGAAATGTATCGTACATGTTTAGAATCAAATTATGTTTGATTTATTGAATAAAGTGTTGTCGATTCATGAATAAATGTGGCCATATGAACGCTTGTTGTAGCGCACCGCTGAATGGTGCTGGATGCTCAGGTAAGAACCTAAACTTCACCCTTTATTTTTATAAGCTAATAGGATAATATGTTGTGATTAATGAAACGATGAATCGAGTTGGTAGTTGGATGGTTTGAGGAAAGAATCATGAGCGTTCGAGGTCCTGTGGTACGGTGCTTGTGAGGAGGGAGTTCGGGTTGTGAAATTACCGCAATCGTGTGGATTGCGAGGCCATGTGTGGCTCATTGTGTTGAAATGATTACGAAGTGTTTAAATGTGATATGTGTATTCCTTTTTTCTTGTATGTCTAAAATGTAACATGCGTGTGGAAGGGTGATGTTTTAGCAAATGACTTTTCATGTGTTTTAAATGAATAATAGCCATATCTAGTAAGGAGCTATGACCTATTTTAGCTATTCAAATAGTGTTTGGAGGAATCCCTAAAACGTTTTTAATAAAAGGGAGATGGGAATTATACGTTGAATGATTTTATTGTTTGAAATGGAAAATTACTAGCCGTTATGGCCGATACGCTTTAAGTGGCTAGGATAATGTGCTGCGGACAATATGATATGATGTAATGTTAACCTAGGGGATAAGTCCGGATAAACCCTAGAGGCCCTGACGAGGGCTAATGTAATGATCCGATATGTTATATGTAGCCATCCCGGGAGTAAGAGCTTAAGCGTGAGCGTTAGGTCTCACTATGGGGTCGAGAATAGTTCTCACCCAATCAGCACCCTGTAATGATCTTATGCCAGAAGTATTTTCGTACTAAGTTAAGAAAAGCAATTGGCCTTTGCCATTTTATATGTTTTAAAGAAAAAGAATGTTTTATGGGCCCAAAGAGGCCGCATGGAATGAATATGAAATGCATACAAGGGTCGTTTTACGACGAATGCGAAATGTAAACTCTTTCAAAAGATTGAGAACCTCAAGGTTATGAAATGCTTTCAATGTGCAAAGAAAGTTTCATTGCCGATTTAAAGAAAATGTTCTTAAATATGATGAATGTGGATTCTTAGCCTGTGTATTAAAGGAAAGCTTTCAATGGATGCATTATGAATGATTCTTAAGTATGGTTGAACGTGGATTCCAATCTTATGTGGCATCATTCTTATCCATAGCAAATCTGTCTGATTTAAAGTGTACGAGATGAGAAAGAAAGTTATAGCACGTTGAAAATTCTATGAATGAAGGCGTCTCTTCCTAAAAGAATGAACGTTGATATGTGTTTATGTGTGTGATATGTATATTATATGAATGAAATGCCAAGAAAAGTGTATTTATGAAAAGGGATAACCTTATATACACATCATATGATTGAGGGTTCATGTGTAGTTCAAATGGAGTATTAGGAAGTTATGTTATGAAAAGAAAAGATCCTTATACTTAGCCTTCGATACTTACTCACGTGCCTAACTGCTTGCTAGTAAAGAACTCCGTCGTTGAGGAACCTAGAAATATGATTGGGTGGTCGAAGTGAAGTTTATGTTTAGTGATCCTTCCATAAAAGTTCTATGAATATCTATTATGATAGTAAAGTATGGAAACGTGGTATGTGACTAGTAAAGATAGTATTGCTTGCAACGGTTTTGGTTTTAAGGGGGTTGGGGGACACTCACTGAGCGTGTGGTTGCTCATCCCATTACTCTTTCCCCTTTTCCTCAGATTTTCTTTCTGACAAGAAGAAGTTGAGTCAGATAAGCCCAGAAGGAACCTATTGTTGCTTACAAGGCGTCGTATGTGCTCATTGGAAGGGATCTTACGTGTTTAATGAAGTCATGTAATGTACTTTTAGTTTATAAAGGTCTGTAAACGATTATTCTAGTTCATGTATTGCATATGGTATAAAGGTCGCTCTATATGGCCGCTTGAGCCAACCATCAAGTTAGTTAGATGTCTTCTTGATTTAATTTAGCTATGTTTTGGGATGTAAATCTTAATACTTCGGTTTTGTTAACCGTTGAGTTGTATCTTCCATTTCTTCTTTATTCATGAATCAATCTGGTTGGTGTACTCCGAGCGAGTGGCTCGTTGAGTTATGAACTCCGGCGTGTGGCCGTTGAGCTATGTTTCAAATGTTTGCGCTTCCGTTGATTTACAGGGACTTATTGTAAGGCTTTTAGCCTGGAAATGGTCAGTTTTTAGGGGGAACTCTGCCCATTTCGTCCCAGGATTTAAGTAAGAAGTTAGGAAAGCGTAACGCTTCTGGCCTAGGGGCTGGGGGTGTTACATTGATGGTATCAGAGCAAAGGTCCTGCGACCATAGGCCGCGACCTGAGTCTTGCATTTCATATAGTCACCTAGGAACACTTTGTGATTATGTGACGTATGCCTACTCTGTGTGCGCGTGTGCCCTATAGTATGGCCATTTGCGACTTACGTATGGCTCGAGAAGGTCGATTGAGTAAAAGCGGTGAGTTATACGTTAGTGTAGGAGTCAAATAGCTCTCCCCACGCCTTCAAGTGACGCTGTGAGTACTTCATTGGTGCAATATGTTCCTAATGTGTTAATTGATTTCATTGATTGACTTTTATGCGATCCGGGTAAACCGATCGATTAAAATGTGAGCTGTGTGTTAAGACGTGAACCCAATTCACTTCCGTATTCTTGTGTGAGCTAGGTGATGTTTTGAATGACAAATGTTTTCTTCGTGCATTCTGATAAGATGATCAATAGTTCAAGCACGTCGTTTTAAACTCGAATGATTGAAAAATTTTTCTTTAAGCTCGTCTTTGCCCCTGACGTACGATTTGCTCCTCGAGCCCCATAATGGAGTGAGCAGATGTACTCAAAGGTTGGTAGAGAGGGAGCTAGAAGCAGTTAACCGTCCTTTTATTAAAAACAAAGATATTCGAAATAGATAAGCTATTTTTTTTAATCCTTTGAAACTCAAGATTTTGAGATGTTAATGTCGTTTTGATTATCGAGCCAAGTTTTTCTTACACCGAAGAATTAGCTTTTCGTTAGTGATGATGAGGTAGTTAGATTCACTAATATGCGCCCGTATGTTTATCAAATGTTGCTCGTAAATGCATATGTGGTAGACGTGTATGTTGATAGAATCCTTCGTATTGAGCTGGAAAAAGGAATGATTGGAAATTGGCCGCCATGATTAATAATCCTACTAAATGGTACATTGCTGATGTGACTTTTGATTTGCCTGAGTGAAATTAAAGGATATTTTCGTATGCATGTGTGAAAATTTATGTGCTGATGGTACATTGCGTAAAAGTGTACCTACCGTTCTCCTTCTTTGTAATTGTCACCTAATTGGCCAAAGAATTCAACCTACATGAGTTGTTGCTTCGTGTAGTCATAGATAGCTAATCCCTGCATAGCGTATAGTCCTTATGTTGTGGTTAATTGCTGATTGTGCACATATACCCTAGTGTGATTGCGCGATTATAACCTTTGCTTTAAAATGTTTATCTCCGAATGCATCATTGAATGGCATCCTAGAATAATCATGATTGTAAGGGAGTTACTCACCTTCTATTCGAACTAAGGTCTATGCCTCTTATGTTTGATTGGAGTGATGATGCTTTGGCTTGGACGAACCCTAATACACCTAGAAAGCGAAAGGGAGGAAGAACCTAGCAGACTTTGGAATTGTACATAGTGACGATCTCCACTAAGGTAAGCGAACTACAGTGAGACCCATATGATCACCTATGGGATAGATGTACCTTGTAGACCCTCAACACATACCTATAAGACCATTAACACCGTAGTTCTTACCCATGCTAGTTGATTGATGATCAGTCGTACGTTTTATGAGTGAATGGTACAGTAAATGCACGTCATTGGAGTTGCTTATCATGAACTTTAGTTGCGTAATGGCTGGATTGATTAAGTGGTTTAACCTATGCGAACCATTGCTTGTACGATCTCTGAGTCATTACTTGTACTCCACAAGTTCTATTATCCCATGATATGGTTCGAACAACTATACACATACGCACTTAATGCATGATGTGGTGACCTTAGGTGCCTATCTTCACCTTTGCTTGCCTATGTGCAATCCATGCTTGACCTGCGTTTGGTTTGGTAGGTGACTTGACTATCCAGACGAATGAAGTTTCATAGTACACGGCATGATATGACCTTTGACTCGTTGTTTGCATGCATGTATTCTTGCCGTAGCATTATTTTCTCAGTCGTTTTTATCGACATGCCATGCTAGTTCATGCCATTCATGATTCTTCATCCTTAGTGCTCTATTGTAGACCCTACATGATGCAAATGTGAATTCGAGTGTTACTCCAAGTCCCCTCATTGTCAATGTGATGTAATATAATGTTTTACTGCTTAGGTATGATGTGATAGCTTCATGACCAACTGATTTGACTTCAGAGTGACCCAATATCTTGATGCCTTTGAATGAACCTGTCTAAGTTAACTGCCTTCATACGAACCTGACATCTCCTAAATAAGTTGTCGTGAATGAAAAGGCCTAAAAGTTAGCTGGGATTGATGTACAGACATCGGAATGTTGGTGCATATGTTTTCTTTTTGTAAATTGCTTGCCATGTATGTTTTAGACGCGTTCATGCTCCCCGAGACTCCTAAGCTTAAGAATATTGGATTGCTAATATTATGCAATTCCATTATGCTTAAATGATACTATGTGGTGCTATGTGACATTTCTATTACTCTAAATGTGTTATAGTAGTCTCCATGTTAATCATTGTGATCCCGAAAGTGACTTGAATTCATGTTTTAGGATAAGACTGCTAGTGTATGACCTTAAGATGTCATTGTCTCAATTGTCGTGCCTTTAGATGCCCACTTATAGATGCATATGCATAGAATTATTGCTTGCCATGCGAACTGAGTCTAGATCATTGAAAATCTATGTTTCTTTTTCAAAACAAACTCGATATGGTTTTCCACGCCAACTCATTTGCCTCTCTTCAATGCGATTTGCCCTCGGCGCCTAAATAGAGCGAGCAGACGCTTGAAGAGATTGGCGAGGAGGAGACTGGATACCATGAGGCAATCTTCTTTTGATTTAAAAAGTAATATCTTCAAAATGACCTTTTGGAAACGAATCGCGTAGATCCTAGTTATGTGTGTGCATTCTAGGAAAGACCGAACTTAGATATTGAATTTCGAGGACGAAATTCTTTTAAGGGGGGAAGAGTGTAACACCCCGCATTTTCGTTTTCCGTTAAGCTAATTAAATGTCCTTTTTACGTTCTAAAATCGTATTTTTAGTAACCGTATGAGTTAAATTATTAATCGATGTGCTTTTGGGAGCTATACTTTTATTAAAAAGGATATTATTATTGCTACTATTGATTTCAAAGTCAATTCGTACCATTTATGCCTTTAAATTATATCGATAATTCAATTTAGTCGTTATTCGATTTATTTAGTCGTTTCCTGAAAACGATTAGGTTTTCAACCTTAGAATTAGTTTCGAGGCTTATTAAATCGAACTTCGACGTATTTGGGTTCGAATAATTGATGAAGGGTTATGTATTTGAGTTTAGACAAGACATTTGAGATTGGACTAGCGGTTTTAGTTGAACGTTGTTAGTTTAACCCAAAACAAACAAAAAAAAAACAAAAAGAAAAAGGGAGAAAAGGGGGACCGAAGTCGGGAGACCCCGACCCCCCCTTCTCACCACACGCTCTCTCTCTCTCTAGCCCATCTCTCTCACTCTCTCTCTCTCTCTCTCTCTCTCTCTCTCACTCACCGGCGACCGGCCACCCGGCGCTGCCGCCGGCCAGCACGCGTCACCGGCGAGAGAAAGGGGCAAACGGTCCCCCACACCACGCGTCCACCACCGCCCAAAAGCCACCACCGTCTCCCTCATCTCCTCACCTCACACGCGCTATACTCGCCGGTTCCAAGCCCCAATCCGCCTCCCTTGGCTGCCGGCCACCAACCTGTGCCGACGCTGAGCGAAAATCGGCCATGGCTGGGCCGATTCTGGCGCAAGGACGGCCGGATACGCGATCGAAATCATGCATGCACGGTGAGTTCGAACTTCTCAACTCCTTTAAATTGAATCCCCACCTTGAATCCTCCTTAACCATGCTTAAATTTCTCAAAAGGCCACAAGTTAGGGTTTTTGGGTTTGGGCTAGTCGATTCACGCGCGAAGAGCAGAGGAGCATCTGACTTTTGGTGTTCGATTTTGGCCTCAAATCAAGCTAAATTGCGTGCCTCTAGCGTGGTATCGAGGTGGGTGTTCTTCGCCTCCTAAACTGATATTAATTTTCAAACGAATTTCAGCAGATTGATGTTGCATGTGAAGTTAGGGTTTGTTAAATGCGTTAGAAATGGAAAGAAGTGAGCTATACCTGCTTAGGTTCGGTTCATGTAGTTAATGGATGCCTATGATTGTGATTCGAAGTGAATTATACGTGTTTAGCGTTAATTCGAATGCATGTAGTTAATGGATGCCTGAGATTGTAAATTGATGCAAATTATGTGCGTTTAGCTTCAATTCGAACCAATAAACGTGAATCATGGCTGAGTTGTTAATTTGAAGTAATTTAAATGTGTTTAGCGTCGATTCAAAACAATGAATGTAATTCATGCTTAAGATGTTAATTCGAAGTAATTTAAATGTGTTTAGCGTCGATTCGAAACAATGAATGTAATTCATGCTTGAGATGCTAATTTAAAGTTAATTTAACGTGTTTAGCATCGATTCAAGTTAATTAGTTGATGCATGAAAAAGAATTAAAAACGAAGTTATATTAACATGTTTAGCGTCGACTCAAGTTAATGAGATAACGTGCGAAAAAGAATTAAAATCGAAGTTGTGTTAACATGCTTAGCTTCTATTCAAGTTATTTAGCTAATATATGAAAAAGGGTTAAAATCGAAGTCCTTTTAACGTGTTTAGCCTCCATTCGAATTGATTAACCGATGCGTGCAAATGAGCTAATTTCGAGGTTAATGAAATGTGTTTAGCTTTGAATCAAGTGGATTAGCTAATGCATGTTAAAGGAATTAATCTCGAAGTTATATAAACATGTTTAGGTTCGACTCGAGTTAAACTAATGCATGTAAACGAATTAAATTCGAAGCTATGGAAATATGTTTAGTTTTCACTCGAACCTCTGTTCCCTGTACATTCATGCTTAGGAAAGTTGCTTCGAAATGTATCGTATATGTTTAGAATCAAATTATGTTTGATTTATTGAATAAAGTGTTGTCGATTCATGAATAAATGTGGGCATATGAACGCTTGTTGTAGCGCACCGCTGAATGGTGCTGGATGCTCAGGTAAGAACCTAAACTTCACCCTTTATTTTTATAAGCTAATAGGATAATATGTTGTGATTAATGAAACGATGAATCGAGTTGGTAGTTGGATGGTTTGAGGAAAGAACCATGAGCGTTCGAGGTCCTGTGGTACGGTGCTTGTGAGGAGGGAGTTCGGGTTGTGAAATTACCGCAATCGTGTGGATTGCGAGGCCATATGTGGCTCAATGTGTTGAAATGATTACGAAGTGTTGAAATGCGATATGTGTATTCCCTTTTT
>JAKOGI010001388.1:0-192500 GCA_029747015.1 Carnegiea gigantea
ACATATTTAGCTTCGATTCGAGTTAAAGAATTATTGTTTAAAAACGGAATTAAAATCGAAATGAATTTAGCGTATTTTGTTTCAATTCGAGTTAATGAGTTATTGTTTGAAAAGGAATTAGAAACGAAGTTAGTTTGATATGTTTAGCATCGATTCAAGTTAATTAGTTGCTGCATGAAAAAGGATTACAAATGAAGTTAGTTTAACGTGTTCAGTATCGATTCAAGTTAGTGAGTTAATGTATAAAAAAGAATTAAAATCGAAGGTGCGTTAACATCCTTAGCTTCCCTTCGAATTAATTAACCAATGCGTGAAATGAGCTAATTTCAAGGTTAATGCAATGTGTTTAGTTTCGAATCAAGTGGATTAGTTATTGCGTGTTAAAGGAATTAATCTCGAAGTTATATAAACATGTTTAGCTTCAATTCGAGTTAACCTAGCTAATGCATGTAAACGAATTAAATTTGAAGCTATTAAAATATGTTTAGCTTTAATACGAACCCTTTTTTTAGCACATTCATGCTTAGGAAAGTTACTCGAAATGTATCGGTTATGTTTAGAATCAAATTATGTTTGATTTATTGAATAAAGTATTGTCGATTCATGAATAAATGTGGCCATATGAACGCTTGTTGTAATGCACCGCTGAATGGTGTTGGTTGCTCAGGTAAGAGCCTAAAGTTCAATCCCTTTTTCATAAGCTAATATGATAATATGTTGTGATTAATAAATCGATGAATCGAGTTGGTAGTTGGATGGTTTGAGGAAAGAATCATGAGCGTTCGATGTCTTGTGGTACGGTGCTTGTGAGGAGGGAGTTCGGGTTGTGAAATTACCGCAATCGTGTGGATTGCGAGGCCATGTGTGGCTTATTGTGTTGTTGAAATGATTACGAAGTGTTTAAATGGGATATGTGTAATCCCTTTTCCTTGTGTGTTTTAAATGTAACATGTGGGTGTGAGGGTAATGTTTTAGCAAATGACTTTTCATGTGTTTTAAATGAATAATAGCCTTGTCTAGTAATGAGCTATGGCCTATTTTAGCTATCCAAATAGTGTTTGGAAGGAATCCCTAAAACGTTTTTATCAAAAGGGAGATGGGAATTATACGTTGAATGATTTTATTGTTTGAAATGAAAAATTACTAGCCGTTATGGCCGATACGCTTTAAGTGGCTAAGATAATGTGCTGCGGACAATATGATATGATGTAATGTTAACCTAGGGGATAAGTCCGGATAAACCCTAGAGGCCCTGACGAGGGCTAATGTAATGGTCCGCTATGTTATATGTAGCCATCCCGGGAGTAAGAGCTTAAGCGTGAGCGTTAGGTCTCACTATGGGGTCGAGAATAGTTCTCACCCAATCAACACCCTGTAATGATCTTATGCCAGAAGTACTTTCGTACTAAGTTAAGAAAAGCAATTGGCCTTTGCCATTTTATATGTTTTAAAGAAAAAGAATGTTTTATGGGCCCAAAAAGGCCGCATGGAATGGATATGAAATGCATACAAGGGTCGTTTTACGACGAATGCGAAATGTAAACTCTTTCAAAAGATTGAGAACCTCCAGGTTATGAAATGCTTTCAATGTGCAAAGAAAGTTTCATTGCCGATTTAAAGAAAATGTTCTTAAATATGATGAATGTGGATTCTTAGCCTGTGTATTAAAGGAAAGCTTTCAATGGATGCATTATGAATGGTTCTTAAGTATGGTTGAACGTGGATTCCAATCTTATGTGGCATCATTCTTATCCACAGCAAATCTGTCTGATTTAAAGTGTACGAGATGAGAAAGAAAGTTATAGCACGTTGAAAATTCTATGAATGAAGGCGTCTCTTCCTAAAGGAATGAACGTTGATATGTGTTTATGTGTGTGATATGTATATCATATGAATGAAATGCCAAGAAAAGTGTATTTATGAAAAGGGATAACCTTATATACACATCATATGATTGATGGTTCATGTGTAGTTTAAATGGAGTATTAGGAAGTTATGTTATGAAAAGAAAAGATCCTTATACTTAGCCTTCGATACTTACTCACGTGCCTAACTGCTTGGTAGTAAAGAACACCGTCGTTGAGGAGCCTAGAAATATGATTGAGTGGTCGAAGTGAAGTTTATGTTTAGTGATCCTCCCATAAAGGTTCTATGAATATCTATTATGATAGTAAAGTATGGAAACGTGGTATGTGACTAGTAAAGATAGTATTGCTTGCAACGGTTTTTCTTTTAAGGGAGTTGGGGGACACTCACTGAGCGTGTGGTTGCTCATCCCATTACTCTTTCCCCTTTTCCCCAGATTTTCTTTCTGACAGGAAGAAGGTGAGTCAGATAAGCCCAGAAGGAACCTATTGTTGCTTACAAGGCGTCGTATGTGCTCATTGGAAGGGATCTTACGTGTTTAATGAAGTCATGTAATGTACTTTTAGTTTATAAAGGTCTGTAAATGATTATTCTAGTTCATGTATTGCATATGGTATAAAGGTCGCTCTATATGGCCGCTTGAGCCAGCCATCAAGTTAGTTAGATGTCTTCTTGATTTAATTTAGCTATGTTTAGGGATGTAAATCTTAATACTCCGGTATTGTTAACCGTTGAGTTGTATCTTCTATTTCTTCTTTATTCATGAATCAATCTGGTTGGTGTACTCTGAGCGAGTGGCTCGTTGAGTTATGAACTCCGGCGTGTGGCCGTTGAGCTATGTTTCAAATGTTTGCGCTTCTGTTGATTTACAGGGACTTATTGTAAGGCTTTTAGCCTGGAAATGGTCAGTTTTTAGGGGGAACTCTGCCCACTTCGTCCAAGGATTTAAGTAAGAAGTTAGGAAAGCGTGAAATGAGCTAATTTCAAGGTTAATGCAATGTGTTTAGTTTCGAATCAAGTGGATTAGTTAATGCATGTTAAAGGAATTAATCTCGAAGTTATATAAACATGTTTAGCTTCAATTCGAGTTAACCTAGCTAATGCATGTAAACGAATTAAATTCGAAGCTATTAAAATATGTTTAGCTTTAATACGAACCCTTTTTTTTAGCACATTCATGCTTAGGAAAGTTACTCGAAATGTATCGGTTATGTTTAGAATCAAATTATGTTGGATTTATTGAATAAAGTATTGTCGATTCATGAATAAATGTGGCCATATGAACGCTTGTTGTAATGCACCGCTGAATGGTGTTGGTTGCTCAGGTAAGGGCCTAAAGTTCACTCCCTTTTTTATAAGCTAATATGATAATATGTTGTGATTAATAAATCGATGAATCGAGTTGGTAGTTGGATGGTTTGAGGAAAGAATCATGAGCGTTCGAGGTCTTGTGGTACGGTGCTTGTGAGGAGGGAGTTCGGGTTGTGAAATTACCGCGATCGTGTGGATTGCGAGGCCATGTGTGGCTTATTGTGTTGTTGAAATGATTACGAAGTGTTTAAATGTGATATGTGTAATCCCTTTTCCTTGTGTGTTTTAAATGTAACATGTGGGTGTGAGGGTAATGTTTTAGCAAATGACTTTTCATGTATTTTAAATGAATAATAGCCATGTCTAGTAATGAGCTTTGGCCTATTTTAGCTATCCAAATAGTGTTTGGAAGGAATCCCTAAAACGTTTTTATCAAAAGGGAGATGGGAATTATACGTTGAATGATTTTATTGTTTGAAATGGAAAATTACTAGCCGTTATAGCCGATACGCTTTAAGTGGCTAAGATAATGTGCTGCGGACAATATGATATGATGTATGTTAACCTAGGGGATAAGTCCAGATAAACCCTAGAGGCCTTGACGAGGGCTAATGTAATGGTCCGATATGTTATATGTAGCCATCCCGGGAGTAAGAGCTTAAGCGTGAGCGTTAGGTCTCACTATGGGGTCGAGAATAGTTCCCACCCAATCAGCACCCTGTAATGATCTTATGCCAGAAGTATTTTCCTACCAAGATAAGAAAAGCAATTGGCCTTTGCCATTTTATATGTTTTAAAGAAAAAGAATGTTTTATGGGCCCAAAGAGGCCGCATGGAATGAATATGAAATGCATACAAGGGTCGTTTTACGACGAATGCGAAATGTAAAATCTTTCAAAAGATTGAGAACCTCAAGGTTATGAAATGCTTTCAATGTTCAAAGAAAGTTTCATTGCAGATTTAAAGAAAATGTTCTTAAATATGATGAATGTGGATTCTTAGCCTGTGTATTAAAGGAAAGCTTTCAGTGGATGTATTATGAATGATTTTTAAGTATGGTTGAATGTGAATTCCAATCTTATGTGGCATCATTCTTATCCATAGCAAATCTGTCTGATTTAAAGTGTACGAGATGAGAAAGAAAGTTATAGCACGTTGAAAATTCTATGAATGAAGGCGTCTCTTCTTAAAAGAATGAACGTTGATATGTGTTTATGTGTGTGATATGTATATTATATGAATGAAATGCCAAGAAAAGTGTGTTTATGAAAAGGGATACCCTTATATACTCATCATATGATTGAGGGTTCATGTGTAGTTCAAATGGAGTATTAGGAAGTTATGTTATGAAAAGAAAAGATCCTTATACTTAGCCTTCGATACTCACATGCCTAACTACTTGCTAGTAAAGAACTCCGTCGTTGAGGAACCTAAAAATATGATTGGGTGGTCGAAGTGAAGTTTATGTTTAGTGATCCTTCCATAAAGGTTCTATGAATATCTATTATGATAGTAAAGTATGGAAACATGATATGTGACTAGTAAAGATAGTATTGCTTGCAACGGTTTTGGTTTTCAGGGGGTTGGGGGACACTCACGGAGCGTGTGGTTGCTCATCCCATTACTCTTTCCCCTTTTCCCCAGGTTTTCTGTCTGACGGGAAGAAGTTGAGTCAGATAAGTCCAGAAGGAACCTATTGTTGCTTTCAAGGCGTCGTATGTGCTCATTTAAAGGGATCTTACGTGTTTAATGAAGTCATGTAATGTACTCTTAGTTTATAAAGGTCTGTAAACGATTATTCTAGTTCATGTATTGCATATGGTATAAAGGTCGCTCCATATGGCCGCTTGAGCCAACCATCAAGTTAGTTAGATGTCTTCTTGATTTAATTTAGCTATGTTTAGGGATGTAAATCTTAATACTCCGGTATTGTTAACCGTTGAGTTGTATCTTCTATTTCTTCTTTATTCATAAATCAATCTGGTTGGTGTACTCCGAGCGAGTGGCTCGTTGAGTTATGAACTCCGGCGTGTGGCCGTTGAGCTATGTTTCAAATGTTTACGCTTCCGTTGATTTACAGGGACTTATTGTAAGGCTTTTAGCCTGGAAATAGTCAGTTTTTAGGGGGAACTCTGCCCATTTCGTCCCAGGATTTAAGTAAGAAGTTAGGAAAGCGTAACGCTTCTGGCCTAGGGGCTGGGGGTGTTACACATTTCAACACTTCCTTCCTAACTACCTCATAAAGAGTTGGATTTAACTTCCTTTGACTGTCTTGGTAAGATCTAGCACTACCCTCTAAATGAATCCTATGTTGTACAATTATAGGGCTAATACCTTTGATGTCTCTTAAGGTCCATCCTATGGCCTCTTTATTCTTCATAAGTAACTTAAGCAATTTTTTCTCTTGGTCCTGGTCTAAATCAGACGCAATAATCATAGGAAGAGACCCTTTAGGACCTTAAAAAGCATACTTAAGGGACAGGTTAAGGTTTCAGATCAAGTGGAATAACAAAAGTATCACATGCAGAAAAAGATTAGCTAAAAAGTCCATAGAGCACCTATCAAAGCCAAATACATCATATTTAGGCTCATCATCTATGAAGAAGGACTCATATTCAATAGTAAATTCATCTACATACTCAAATTCTAACTTATCATAAGAAAAATCACCTACCTAGTTGAGGGTAGAGTGATCCACTTCACCAAAACCATCGGGTTATCTTTGCAAGTTGAAAATATTCAAATCAAGTGTCATATTGTCAAAAGACAATTTCTTCATACCTTTCCTGCAGCTAATCAAAGCATTGGATGTAACTAAGAACGGGTGCCCCAAAATCACAGGAATATGGGACTTGGCATTAGCCACCCTCTTAATGTCAAGTGCCAAAAAGTCAACGGGGAAGATGAATTTCCCCACCCTATAAGCACGTCCTCCAGAATACCCCTAGAAAGTCCAGTAGATCTAGTAGCTAACTGGAGGACAGTCTTAGTAGGTCTCAACTCATTTACTCTAAGTCTCTCATGCACAGTGAATGGATGCAAGTTCACACTTGCCTCTAATAAGGCTCTATGAATGATTTGGTCACCTACCACTATAGAAATGGTAAGGTAAATCTGCTAGAGATGCCGGAGTTAACATTAGATGCTAAGAAAGCTCTCTTGGGCACAACAGTTGCCATCCTGATGGTGCAAAGCTCTTTTAGAAATCTAGCATATGGGAGCATTTACTGGATAGCATCTAGTAAAGAGATGTTAATTTTGACCTGGGAGAGTGTTTCCCTGATCTTGTCAATATAGGTCTAGTCTTTCTTCCCTTTTAGCCTCTTGGGGAAGGGAAGTACAGGTTTAAGGACCTGCAAAGGTGGACTAGGAGAAGTCTTAGGTGGAGATGTAGTCAATGTATCAATATACTCATCTTCTTTAGACTCTCTAAGATTATTAGCAGTAACAGGAGGAATGGCAGAAAATGAGATGCGGGTGATTTAGATGCTTCATTCAGGCTATCACCCACATGATTGTCAACTTCTTATCCTAGCCTTAAAGTTATTATACCATTGACCTTTCTCAAGATATCAAGAACTGAGATAGAGGAGGTCCCACCTTTAGGGCTAGTCTCAAGTTGACTAGGAAAGGTGTCTTTCTCCCTGTTCGGCATAGCAAACTAGGAGAATTGCTCTATTATCGCTCTTTGCGTTTTTTCATTATTCTCTCTCATCATTCTTTTCATATCACCTTTAATTCTCCTCTCATATTTATTGAGTCCACTATAACCAGGAGGAATATGAAACTGGGCAATATGTGCAATAGGAAGAGAAGGTGCTAATAGCTTAGGTGCATTAGGAACACGCTAGTAGCCTAGCCTCGACATGGTTTAGGAGGAGTTTTCAGAAAACCCTCTGTGCTAGTTAGGCGCTACGACATTAGGTCTACTACCCCAAGAAAGATTATAGTGATTATGCCACTCTGGATTAGAAGTAGGAGCATAAGAGTCATTCTTTGGTCTTTGGTAGGCTATCTTCATCTGTTCTTAGCCTGAGGTCAATTGGTGATCAAAGTAAGGGCACGTTTTCAAAGTATGATCCAACACATGGCATTGGGAGTACACCTTATGAGTTTAGGAAGTTTGGGATTATTGCAAAACCAAGCCCTTCATCATATTTTCAAGGGCAGCAAATCTAGACTCAAGGTGACTAAAGCTAGACACAACATGCACATTACCTGTGGCCCCACTATACCTAGAGTCCAAGTTGTTATCTCTAATGATTTTCCATTACATGGTTTCTCAGCTAGATCTTCTACGCATTCCCAAGCATCACTGGGGCACTTGGAGAGAAAACCCCCTTGGTACATTGGCTTCACTGTTATCCTCCTCTATTGGTCAAGACATTCATAAATGATTTAGCATAAACAGGCTTGGTCTATGCCATGGTGAGGACATAAAGATAGGAGGTTCTTAAATTTATCAAGATACATCCAGAATAACTCTCTATCAGCTTGTACTAATTGATTAATTTCATTCTTTAGCTTAACTGTTTTACTATTAGAAAAGTATTTTTGTAAAAAGACTTGCACAAATCCATCACAATTGGTAATAGAACTTGTGGGTAAGCTATATATCCACTTTTTTGCATAATCTTTTAAAGTAAAGGGAATGAACTTCAATTGCACAATATCAACATATACATTAGGGTAGCACATCATGGAACAAACCTCTTCGAACTCTCGCAGAAACAAGCAAGCATTCATTATACCCATAAACTTAGGAAGCATATGGGTATATTGGGGCTTAAGTTCAGGACTAATGTTTTTTGAGGCTGGTATATTAAAACGCAATGGCTCAGTGGTCCTAGGTGGATAAAAAAATGTCACTAAGAGTGCCTATCTTTTTATCCTAAATGTCAGTTCTGATTCACCACTGTTTTCTAGGTTGGTCTCCAATCTATTTAAACGCTTGTCTTAGGATCCCTAACCTAACCAGTCATGCAATAAAACCCATTTTTTCATTTTTTATGGTTTTTTCAATTTTTTAATTTTTTCCTTTTGAGAAAGCAATAAAGATCAAAATTTTTTAGGGAGATGGATGAATGGAAACTAAAACAACTAAACTACACAACTAAAACTAGTAAAGCAAATAAAAAAAACTAATAAAACAACTAATTAAATTTTATATTAAACTACTTCAACCAAAAACTACTAATAAAAAATTAAGTTAACATTAGTATTACTCAAAAGGCAATCAATTATTAAAACTAATAATCAATTTCAACACCATCCCCGACAGCAGTGCTAAAAACTTGTTGTATCTTAGGAACCATAAAAATAAGCCGCAAGTGCACAATTATAGTTGTACTACTATACGAATCGTCCACAAAGATGGGTTGAATTTAATTACTAACATTAAAACACTATATTAATCTAAAATAATCTAACTGAAATTAACTTCCAATAATTGCACGTAATTAAAAAATAATCTAAATCATGAAATTGGAAAAACTATAAGAGAGAGAAAGAACGTATCTTGATTATTGAAATGTACTAGATGTAGAAAATTTGAATCTTGAACGAGAGATCACTTCGAGACTTAAATATCCACCAACGACTCGAGTAATAAAAATTAACACCTTGAATGAAAAAAAAAAAAGGAAGAATTTTGGGAAGACTAAAATTAAAACTACTAAAGTTGAACTAAGACTAAAAGTAGAAAACTTTGAATTGAAACTAGAACTAAGGGCATTGAAACGCGAGAATTCAATTCAACTTGAAAGAATAGCGAGAATCACAATAATCACTCAAATTTTATACTAATGCTACAGGAAAGAGAAAGATAATTTGATGATTTAGAAGCACCTGCAAACCTCCTATTTATACTAGTGCTAACCCCTAACTTTCCTGATTATATTAGAATTCCTAATGCCCAAGCTGATATTCTCACATTACTAATTGTAATTAGTTTCCTTAAGTAGACTTGGAAAATTCCTTTAGCACTTCCTATTGCCTCTGAAATTCAAGTGATGCTAATGCTGGGCTTCAGTTGCTGGTCTTCTTAGAAGAAAAGGACGGAGGAGGTGCTAGGGCACACTTATGCCGAAGATCTGGTCTATAGCACGCATGCATGTTGGGCCCTGGGAAATAAGAGTGGACCCAGGCGGAGGCCTGAAGAGCTGGACGCTGGATTTCTAGGCTGCAAGAGCTGCTGATGTTGATGTTAGGTTGGGAAATCCAAACTAAGCTATGAGTAGAAATAGAAGCAAGCCCCAATGGAGTATTTGTTTACTTCTCCATCTTGTAGCCAGGTTGGGCTGCAGGTAAGACAAGCCTGTGCGGAGCTGGCCTGAGGCGCTGGACTGAAGCTAGGCTTCACTCGTTGGCTCGCTTAATGTGAAAAGGGGCCTGACTGGAACTGGCTGTTGAGAAGAGAGTGGGTTGGGCGAGGGATGGCCTACACGGCATTGGCAGCCTCTTTTGTCCTTTTTATTTTCCTTTTTTTTCTTCTATTGGGCTGACCTGGAGATCTAGGCTGCATTCTTCTCTATTTTAATCTCTCCATTGCACTCATTTTACCCCTATTATTTCATTAGATCTTTATTTCCTATAAAAATCACAAAACTTAAATAATGCCCATAACTAATCCCGATTTCAAGTAAAAACTAAGTGATTAGAGGTACTTAAATGGACACTGTTGACGCTCAAATAAAGTTGTGGCCTATGAGATTAAAAATCTTCAAATGATGAAATTGGGTATATAAATTTTCTTAAGGCATTGGGCCTAAGCCTATCAAAACCCTAAAATGATGAAATGAATCAGATCAGTGAAGCCACTAATGTCAAAAATTGGACCTAAAAGCTTAATGGAGACTTAGTCCAAAATTCCTTGAAATGCATTTAATTGCCTCTGACGTGCATTTGGGGCTGAAGATCTAGCGTAAATTTCCTAGTGATACTCAATTAAGGTGAAGATTTTAGAGGATAAATAAAATTAGGAATAAAATTTATATCAAGAAATATAGAATCCTAGTTTAATTCCTCTAAGATAACCACTTAAAGACCCCTATATAAATAAGTCATGGGAAGACCCTAAGGTAAGTCCAAATAGACAATCCCAGCTTATATTCTTCGATCCTCCCTTACATTTTTCTCTCTAACTTGATCATCGAAGGTTTTTGGAGAGCAGAAACGCCCTCTTCTAAGAGATGACTTACGCGTTTCCTCGATAAGCTGTGCAACTTCATAAGGTCCAAAAAGATGCCCGAAGTCTATCTTGTG
The DNA here is from genome assembly GCA_029747015.1 of Carnegiea gigantea. NCBI lineage: Eukaryota > Viridiplantae > Streptophyta > Magnoliopsida > Caryophyllales > Cactaceae > Carnegiea > Carnegiea gigantea. Next base: position 10,441 of record JAKOGI010001388.1, read on the forward strand.
TTGAAACACTTATTATTGTGGTAAAACATTCAGCTAAACCCTAGAAAGGAGATTCAGAAGAGAGCAAATAGGGTTTGTACCTTAGAGATTGAGGTGGGTAATCAAGAGGGAGAATTTCTTCCTTAAGCAACAAAAATATGAAACTTTAATTTAGGGATGTTGATGAATCAAATTTAAAACCGATGTTGGAACATCTAAATCTGAGTCCTAATCTGATTGAATTTAGAACCAAAAAATCCAATTCGAATCCAATCCAACAAACTAGAGGGAACCCCTAAATCTGATCTGAGTCGGACTGGATTGGAGTAAGATGTAATCCAATCCAAATCATATTTCCTTTCCCGTACAACAATTCTGTTTTATTTTTTTCTACCCGAACTTATTATGTCCACATATCAATGCAATAACATGTACCTCTCCATTATGCGATAACATGTACCTCTCCATCATATTAATCACATATTTGAACATTTACTGCTAAAGTTAAGGGAGACTGATAAGTGAAATGGAGGTAGATAATGCCGGTAGGCAACAATAGGGAGTTAGGAAGCTGGCTGGTAGCGCACACAGTGGGGGGAAAGCTGACTAAGGAACTGGAGGTGGGTGTTAGGGACTGAGAGTTGAGCTTGGAGTGTAGAATTTAGATACGAAAAAATTTAGGTTTGAATTTTAATAACTTAAGAAAATAAGATCAGATTAGAAAATTGAATTGGATATTACCTTTCATTCGTATTCAATCCAAATCTAACTCGATTGCACATTATGTTAATCAAACTTGAAATTAAAAATCTTTTTCTCGCATTTGAATTTAATTATTTTGCCTCAAATTAGATCATATGTGTACTAAAGTTACATGTAATTGTCACCCCTTGTTCAATTCATAAAAACATATTAGAAGATTTAATCAATGATTAAAAGATTGAATCAGAATCAATACTTGACAATTTAGGAGCTTGAAAGACAAAAAAAGCTCCAGCCATACATATTTTCACCAAAAAACAAAACCAAGGGAGATAGAGATGGTGGTCATTAGCGGCGATGTCTGTCCTTGACGGCGGGGGTTCCTAGTCGGTAGCAGGAGTTACTGGCATCGCCTTAGCAGTTGAATGATGGCGCATAACAATGAGAGGGAGGAAGGGCATTAAAAAAGAGAGTGAAGGAGAAAAAGAGAGGTTGGAGAGAGAAAGGGGCGGATGAAGTCCTTGGTGACATCGTCTAGACAGTGCAAGTGTCCGATAGAAGCTGCTAGTGGTGGTGGCAGATGGTGGTGGTGAGTGATGGAGATGTAAATAGAAAATGACCTTGATAGAGAGAGAGATGCTTGTTCTTGAGGGGAACTTTAAGTGAGCGTTAAAAAAAAAAAGGATAGAACACACACACACAGAGAGAAAAAGAGAGAGAGAGAGAGAGATTGATTTTTGAACTAATTGAAAGGGATTGAGAGGATTTTAAGGATTTTTTTATTCCCTTTTCAAAATAACAAAAAGAATTTAAATTTAAATTTTGAAACAGGAAGGAATTTAAAAGAAATGAAACCTACATTTTTATTTTATGGATTTCATGCCACAACAGGAGAGGAGAAGGACTTTTGGGATTAGTTGGGGTTGATAGGGAGATTTTCGGAATATTAGAATCTCTTTCATAATTATTAAAACAATTCACTTTTAACTTTTGAACTTTGGATGGAATTGGCGAAAAGAATTAAATACTTATTTATTTATTTATTTATATATTTGATATTTTCTAGTTAGGGTTGGGTAAAGAGAAATTAGGTTCGCCTTAAAAGTCTAATTCGCAAAGGCCCAAACACTAAACCATAAACTACAAACTTAAGCAAACTAGTTGGCTAATTAAATAAGGCTAATCATATTATTCAAGAAGTATAAATATGAATATATGAGGTTTTATATTCTACGCCACTTTGAAGAAATTGTGTCCCAAAACTCCGTAAATAAAACAAAGAATAAAACATAAATTTGTAAGGTTTCACAGTTCATCTTTCTCATATTACACATGACGACACTATATTCTTAAAAACATGTTGTCTTTTATCAAATAACCACCATATTAGACATTTTTAATGCCATGTCACAGTGACACCAAGCCTAAGTTACCCTAACTCATCCTTGGTATGCAGAGACTAAATGGACTCAAAGGTGAATTGGTGGATGCCATTTTTAAATGTCAAACTATTGGCACAGAAACCCCTCACAATTTATATTATCAGTGTCCGAAATCCATATTAAAAACTTAAAGAATAGTGAATATATATATAATTAGGAGGAGCAATTTACTTGTTTAGTGTTTAAGCTATCAACATTGTGTACTTTTAGTTCCTAGACAATTTAGATTACAAGTTTTTAATTATTTGCGGTAACTTTATATAAATTTTCTTAAATAAAGTCACTCTTAATTTATTAGCCATCAAAAAAGAAATTGCATTCAAATTTAAAGATGACATGAAAATGAGTTAATCCACCAATGATTCATTTACAAAATTTAATTAAAAAACCCTCAAATATTTTTCCTTTTCATTTTAGCTCAAGTTCACAATTAATTTCGTCCTGTTTTCGCTATCTATCATAGCAAATGATTGATTACTAGTGTGATAAGAATACTAATAAGAAAAATGTCTCAAAGCAAATAAAGGGTTGACAAAGCTATGTAATATGTCAGTTTTAGGCAATTGGAAACTACATTAGGAACCAAAAAAGTTAAAAAAGAAAGTAAAAATTTCAGACATTGGAGCATGTATATTTCTCATCAGTATTTTTCGCACATCAATAATCAATTATTCGCTTTAAGAGATGTGACAAATAAGACAAAGGAATTACGGATGTTAATTAAAACAAATAGAATCAACAAAAGATTTAAGATTTTTTAATTAAATGGTGTAAGTGGGCATATTAATTCATATAGTTGATTATTCGCTTTGGTGAGAGGTATGGCTTTGGGGGAATTCCACTAAAGGAATTACGTATGTGAACATGAATTAAGATTCATACGGAATGGGTTATTATTCCACCCTTGGTCTGCACTCTGGAATCCGATACTTTCCCATCTAGACCTTGAGATTCTTTTTCTCTCGAACCAATGGCTCAAGTTTATATAGAAAGAGCATATCCTACTCTTTTATCAGGAATATTCAACCAATTCAAATTAATAAGTGATATTTCTTTCTATACGCAATTCAAAGGTTTTCATAAGTAGATTCTGATAGGCAAATGTGCCCTGATGGCTTTCACAATTCGAGTAAATACAAAAGTAGGCATTGAAATGTAGGGACTAGGCTTTTAGTAGCAAAGGCTCAAATCGGAGAGAGAGTTCCGATTGGCTAGAAGAGATAAGTGAAAGTCATGGGTTTCCGAGAGAAGAATAATAGTAGAATAGAGTTCGAATAGTTACTAGAAAGAAAGAGATCGATGGCTTTCTGCCTTTCTTGGAAAGTAAAAAGGAAAAGGTCGTGCCTTTGAATAAAGAAAAATTCTTTAGGGATACCTTGACCGTGGAAGGATTCTTTGGTTGACTGGAACCACGCACAACACAAATAATGGGGACGCACTGCTAGCTCTATAGGCCAGACTTACACATCTTATTCAATAGGAAGAACAGCATAAATGGTTTTGATCACAATTCATAATAAAACTATACGAATCAGTACAAGAAGGCAGACATTAATGGCTGTAAGTTGGAACATGGATACCGATACTGCAGTGGACGCTCAGTAGATGGATATTACTTCCTTGGATTATCCTTGAATTTAGTGCAATTGAGGTTTATGAGCCCAAAGGCATGCCAAAAAAGGTGGCTCCATACGGAAGGCTAGGTTTGATAAAAAGTTATTTGTTCTATTTTTGGGGACTACTGGCGAGAGGTTGGACTACGCAGTTTAGTTCTACCCTACCTAGAGATCAATTAGAACGAGCTGGCCCTCAGAGGATAACACAACTAATGATTGGTAGAAGGAGAGAGCCTTTTGCATATTATATATATATTCTCTATATAGATAGATCCCATCTTTCGATAACAGAGTTACACAATGGTCTTTTTCACTTCAAAGGACAAAGAAGGAGAATGGCAGTTCTATCATGATGAGATGAGCTAGCTGCAATTCCCACAACTAATCGATCATCAAACTTTCATTTAACTGTCCCGTTAGGGTTGTTCTTATTGAGTAGAACTCAGAGTGGTGTATAAAAGAAAGCCAGGGGCCACCTGAGTGAGTTGGTTCTTTAGCCGACTGAGTAATGTTATTGGCCTCCCAAGATGATTATTCGGTTTAAGTATCTTATTATTACTCTCAAGATGTGGTGTTTGGGCTAAATTCCGTAAACCTATCTTGATGTTCAAACCCCAAGTCAAAGAAAGTAAACATGAACAACACGACTCTAATAGATGTCACCACAGGAACACAAGAAAATCAACACTCTCCCTTTTGTGCATTGCCTTTGGCAACTAACTAAGCTTTAAACCTCTCACCACTAACTCCAGGTAAACCTTCCTTCTTCTTGTACAACCACTTGTATTCAATTACTCTTATCCACTTTCTATACCTTACAAGTTAACAAGTCTGGTTTTTATGAGCCATCTCCTTATGTATAGCCCCCAAGAACTAGGAACATTGCTCTCCAAAACTTCTCAATAGTGACGGTGGTAGGTTTATGATGATTGCATCTCCTTAGTTACATATTTTTTTCATCATAGGATAGTTTCTCTATTCATAACTTCCATTCTTGCACCAGCTATGGAGTATTCACCTCAACCTCCACTTTCAAGTCCCTACATCTGGCGAAGATACTAATCTAATCATTATACTCATGATGAAATAAAGAAAGAAATTTGAAAAGCTAAATGACTTTTTTTATTGATACATATAAAAATCATGCTGGCCCCCGATAAGAGGATAGCTAGCTTAGCTAGTTCTTTAAAATAGAAATATTTAGAAAAAATATACTTATTAATGACTGAGTAAAAAGTCTATAGATTTTTATCTAAATTACCTCATTGGCGGGATGGATTGTTCTTTATCCAAAGATATAGAGAGTGTATAGTAGGTGACCTACTAAAAAGCAGGTAAAACCCCCACTTTGCCAGCCCGACATCTAATGAGTTTAAAAGTAACACAATCAAAGGAACATAGTCCAAATCCAAGATATAGATGAACATAGATAATAAAGAAATTATAGAAAATAGCAATGTAAAATTAATTCCTTTTAGATAGATAGTACATATTATGCTAAATAGAAAGTAAAGAAGAATATGGTGCCTTTCCCTGACATCACATCTTTTATGCTGAAAATAAAATAAAAAGCATGATAGTTGGGCAACAACCTGAGGTGGTTTTAACCAAATTCAAATTCTCATCATCATGATCATCAAAAGAAATAAAATAGTTAGAATTATAAATGAAAAAGAAAAATGACGAGAGTAGAGAACTAATTTTATGGAAGAAATCGATAGACTCTTTCTCCTTGGCCATAAACGAAATACTGATAATATATTGGAAAGGCACCCGCCCCCAAGCCAGTGTCCATCTTCATAAAATGACATTGGTAGACGAGTTAGAACCAGCCTTCTATCCCGGTGAGCAATGTTCCTTAGGTAGGGATTTGAACCTGCAATCTTCAGGTCATGACCCTGACGAGTTATCTTCTCCTTGCTTCTGCAACGACTGCAGAGCAACTTGACTTGGAACTTAGTGTCTGGGATATTTTAAAGTCAAGACTGACTAGACTGCACACTGTCTATATGTATATTTTTAATCTCAATCAAAGATAGTTCCATTCGATCTTAGTCGATGATATGTTGACCTCCGACCCCTTTTGGTGCACTTATTGTAGAGCTCTTTGGGCCTTAGCTTTCTAAATCGAACATGGAAACTATCAAGATTAGCATACTAAGCGATTCGATCTATCATCCTATGTGATTTCAACTCTGAATAAATCCATACTTATTATACTTAGTCATCATTCCGTCATCCAACATACAAATATATAAGTGATTTCATAACATGTGGATATGTAAGGAAGAAGCTAAAGAAGGTCACACCTCCCTATTCATTGCATCATAATATCTGCACCATTTGCTTAAAACACAGTTTTTGCATTTGCGTTAGTAGCTTACTCACATGCCAAGACAAATTCATCACATACTTCATGGTTTTATGCTTTGAATTGTGATTAAAATGAGAGGAGTAGGCACCGAAGATGCCAAAGAAGCTAGCCACTTGAATTGTGTATATTTGGAAAACCTGACTTCTTTGATTTGAAACCTATGCCTAGACTTTATGGCTTGCCTTTTTCATGGGCATGCCAATAATCAATATATTTATCGTTTTCCTGCTTCATCACTTTGGCCTGGAGCTGGCAACTTAAAGCTATACAAAGTTAGGTGATTGACTGGGCCGACACTCATCTACTATACTATAGGCTTACAGATTTCTATTCTCTTCCTCTAGGATCACTTTGATAGGCTTAATCTTTATCTTGATGCCGAGCTTAGAAAGGTGGGTCAAGCCTGACTTAAAAGGAACTCAAAGCCAGTGCCCATTTAGATGACTTCAAAGACGAGTGTCTTCCCTGCTTCTTACTCTCCCGGGATTCTCTATTCCCATTACTAATGCGTTTTCATTTGAAGTCAATTCTGGAACGGGCAGAGTACCAATGTTGAAGTCAAGACCTATGCTATACACGCTTCCTATCAAAGCTCTTCAATTCCCTTTCATTTCTAACTCTGCTAGAGTAGGTGATGAGGCCTTAAGTTAAGGGGAAGCTTTACGGCTAGAGCAGAGAAAACATCTGTTAAGATGAATTCAAGCAAGACCCATGCCAAGTCTGTTTCTTATTCATTGATTCTATAGTTGCTAGTTGTTGACAGCTGAATCAAATGTTATAAAAAGGGCAAGCTCAAGCCTGAACTTAAAGGGAAGCTTCTTACATACTTGTTGACCAGGCTTTCTCTCTTATACTACCATGCTAATAGGTTGACTACTTCAAGTGACTTTTTTTTCTTCTTCCTGGTTTGGTGGCATGCTTTCGCATATAAGAAAAAATTGAAAGGATTGAGCTGCCCCCTACTATGAGTCATTGCATTGAGAAAGATGAATGCCCTGGTTTCCCACCTTGTATATGAAGCTTTGAATCTGACTAGTTGATAAACCAAGCACTGGAGGAAACTTTACTTCTGATCCTCGATTTCTTTTCTGTGGCTATGGCCACGAATGGTAGAGGAAGAAAGGTCAAATCTTTACTTTAGGTCACCACTTTCTCTTTGTCAGAATCCTTTCTTTTATCAAATCTGCTCTTGGTCGTTAAGGTTAAATAAGGGTAGTAGGATTCAACTACCTTGATAGCTTGAGTGGGCAGCATTAGATTTGTTAGAGCTGCTAGCTCTTCTTTATCTTGTTGAATCAGTCACTCTTCTTTCATCAGCTCTTTGTGCTCTTTTCAACGGTAATCGACTAAAAGGCTTGGAAGACATCGCCTGATTCAGAACTGGCAGAACTATTGACACCAGATGCTTGGGCTTCAACTGACTTCAAATGAAAGAGAATTGAATAAAATCCAAAAAAAAAAATCGAATTCTATGCAATAATAATAAACTAGGCTGAGCTCAAGTCTGAATATCAAAGTGAAACTGGGAAAAAAACCCGAAATGCTGGATTCCCAGTGCTAGCCCACTTCTCCTCTTTTAGAAGACAAAGTCTTTTAGGGAAAGAAAGACCAGTGGTAGCCCACCCTTTTCAAAACAGATTGAAAAAGTTCTTTTTTCAAAAAGGATTTCATTTTAATAGAAAAAGATAGGCACTTTCTTTCCTTAGAAGATTAATATGGGATTTATTCCTCTTATCTTTCCTGAGCCTAGTCTATCTAATGGATGGAATCAGAAATATTTAGCCAGTCCTGATTTCGCAAAGGAGTGGGCATCAAACTTTATGGTTTAAGGATCCATGATGACTGAGCGTAGGCAAAATGTATGGGATCAAAGAGAACTCTCTATGGCGATTGAGAAAATCAAAAACATTCTTTTCTAGTCTTGATTCTCTCATATTGAAGTTATGGAAAGAGCATTTAAGCTTAGGTGAAAGAGTAGTAGTAGTTCGTGAGACATCCAAAAAAAAGATTCGTTAGTACTGGAATGAATCCCCTAAAAGGCGCCTCAGAAACGGAAATCCCTTCCTCACTTATGCTATTTTAAAATTTCATAAAAGAAAAAGATTGATCCCTACAAGCTCTACTGAGAGCCTCTAGTTTAGGCATTCCTTTTCAATGGGAAGAGAAAATTCGCCGTTCTCGGTATATACTAGTGCAATTATTGAGGCGAAGCACGACCCTGGTAGGGCTTATGTTCACTCTTTGTTCTTTCATCGCGTCACTGAGTAGCAAGTGCTGCCACAATACGTGATTCAATGACCCCAGTAGTAGACTACGAAGTGTTCTCTTTATATACAAAATATTTATAAAAACAAAAATCTTCTTGTTCCAAAGAGCGGATCATACCCAATGAAAACATGAGGGGTACGTTTGAAATTGGCACATAAGGATACAAGCCTATGGGAATTTAGAAGCCAGTTTCGGTTCAACGTTTCACTTTATATAGAATATATAAGAGATATGCATTCTCATGCCGATTCGAGAACAATCGCTTATTTCGCTGTAGTGGTGCTCTCTAACAACAACTAGTTTCAAACTAGATTCCGAAAGCGAAGACTAATGAATGGCATTCACTGCTCACAAAAAGAGATCGATCCCGCATCTATGTCTTTCTTTTCCCGTTGATTTATTTCGTGAACACTTCCATACCAAACATACATTGGTCTGTATTCAGCAGCAACCTGAGCAACTACAATTTCTTCAGCAAGAGTTGAATCCTTCGGACCTTGTATGACTGGAATCATCAATCTTGACTGCACCTTAGCTGACTGAAGTCACCAGGATGAATGCAACTAATGCGGTGTCGATGGCAAAACCTATTAAGAACATGAAGCAACGTTTGACTTTGACTCAGTTGCTAATACCAACTTACCAACAACTGAAAGTTCGCTATTCTTGATTTGACTTAATCAACTCAGGAAATAGCTTAATTACTTCTAGTAGCTGCTATCAGAAAAGAAGAAATTCTTTAAGACAGCACCTTTAGCTACGTTCCGTAAACTGAAGCCCTTATGCCGATCGCGCTCCACACAGAACTGCTGCAACTGTTATATTCTTGAAGCGGAAGGTACGTGAGCTGCACATTCCTTTTAGTAAAGATAGGCCGTGAACCAAGTCAAGACTAGGATAAAAAAGTACTCTACTAATAGTAAAGGGTACCAACGTTCGAACAGGGAGGCTGCAAAAAGGGATATTTGAAAAAGATAGTGCGGACTAAGGAGCATTCCTTCACATGAAAATGAATCCTTCATGCTTGCAAGCAAATCAAAAACAAAGAACAAAGAGGCATTGCCTTCAGGCTGAACTAGAACCAATAAAGAAAGCAAATCTATAGTATAGCAGCTCAGGCACACTTCGTATAACCTACACCCGCGAAAGGGAGTTCAAGCATAAGAGCACAATGATTGATAGGAATTATTGAAATGACTTCACCCTAGATAGAAGTATAGAACTGCAAGAGAGACCTCTTTCGCTGGATTGATCAAGAAAAAAGACAGTTGGTAACAGCAGGAAATATGCTCTTTAAGAAAGAAGGTACGGTCAAAGAGAAGGAGTCACAAACCTTTAACTTATCGAGGAAAACGCAATCTTCTCTTTCGCTCTCTATTCATTCTCTAAAACTAAGATCAATAGACGAATGTGCCCTGTGATGAAGAGAAACTTCTTAGTCCCTGTAAAGCTTGTCGTAGAGTTACAAATTAAACCATTGGTTTGATTTATAAATAAGATTTATGGCATAGAAAAGTAGGGATCGATCCCACTAGGAAAGATTATGATACTAAGCTAGTTTAAATCTAATTAAATTTACCACTCCAATTTATTTTACTTCTTTAAATTGCTAAACCATATCAAATTAAACAAATAAAAATCTAAAAAATTACTTACTAATACCACTGAATATTCTAAGCTAATTCTGGAAATAAATACAGTAAATACCTAACCTAAATATTCTGAAAAAATAAAAATAGATATAATCACACAATATTAAACTGAAAATTAAAACAGAAAATAACAAATAGAAAATTAATATCAAGAATCACAGAAAAAAATATAAAGTAACATTCTGCAAATTCATAAATTTACAATCCCAAAATTATATGTAATTAATTTCAGAAAAATAAAACAGAAAATAAATGCAAAAAATTAAAACAGAAAATAAAATTTGAAATTAGAAAAATAATAAACCGCAATAAACTAGATATGAAAATAAATAATAAAACTACCTAGATTGTAAAATATAATTTTCTAGACTCAACAAAACCCTAAAAACTGAAAATAAAAATTAAAAACGTAATTTTTAGATTTATTAATATGAAAACCTGCATGTATTCAATTCACAAAATAATTCTAAAAAATTATCAAATAATTTCCAACAATTTCGAAATTAAATAGCATTAGATTATGATACAATGTAAACCCTAAACTGGAATAAAACATGAAAAAATGCAAAAGGAACTATTTTTAATCTAATTTCAAACAAACTGGTAACTAATAGCAAAATAGAATAGAAAATAAATCTGAAAATTATTTAACACCAAAAAACCTAAATATAACTGATCTAAAATTAATAAGAAACACCAAAAAGACTACTCTTTAGGGAGGATAGATGGAATTGATATTAAAGTTTATAAATTTAAGAATTAAAAAATCCCAAACTAAATAAATTAACTAAAAGCAAACAAATAATTGTCAATAGCATAATCTATTTCCACCATGCAAATTAATATTTATCAATTAATATTTATTATCAACACATTAACTAATTTTTCCATGAGTTAAACTGTAGAAGACACCCACCAGCGAATCTTTCCCGTTTTCCTATAGATTATAATTTACTTAGGTCCAGTCCTAATATAAACTTTACTAATTTTGATAACCCTAGCACTAACGCAAGAATCTAATCAAACTAGAGCATTAAGCATTAGAAAAATATTATCCAATACCTTGTAACTAATTTACCAGCAAATTAATTTAACGAAGATCTATAACGATTTCCTAATTAAAAAATATGGGTTTGAGTCATCCATGATCAATTAGGGTGATATTTGTATCCAAAATACTATAGCTTTTGTGTACTAAAGTCATTTAAACTACCATATGAATTCATATTAAACTAATTAGCAGGCATTCTAATTACTCTAACATGAATATCGTAAACAATAAACACAAACAATTATAGAATCATAAGATAAAATCAATTAGACAATAAAGTGCAAAACTTGCTTCAAAATAATTAATTTAGCATGCTTTCAAATAGATCAGACTAAGTACATAAAAATTACTCACACATATTGAAAATAAAATTACATAAATCATCCAAAGAATTCATCTTTAGTAATAAATTAAACTTAATAAAATAAAAACAATAACAAAAAAAAACAATATTAATTGATCAATATATGACAAGGATGATGAAAGTGATGCTTGATTGTTGATTGGCGGTAGAATATGATGATGATCAATTGTGTTGATGATGGATATTGAATGGTGATGAAGAATGATGATAACACTGAATGCGGGCAATTAGGCGTGATGATGCATGGAGATGATCAAGATAGTGAGGATGCTTAGGCGTGGAAGATGGAAAATAGATGGGTTAAAGATGATGAATATCTATGGATTGTAGAGAAGAGGAGGAGGCGTGGGTTATGCGGGATGGATGCAAGAGGAGAGTTAGGTGTGTATATTAATCAAGATGAAGAGGGGGCTAGGTGTAAAAAATGTGTCTGTCCTTTTTTTTGACCTTGAATGTTGGGTTAAACATATAGCATAATTTTTGCTAGGGCTTCTTGTTCTTATAGGATTCCTTCTCCTCCAAGTCTCCCACTTAGGAGTAGTAAATTTGGTAACCCTAGCCCCAAATAAATCATTATAAAAATAGTATCTTTCCATAAATCATTATTTTTGGCCCGACTTCATAAATCTGCATGTAGAATCCTTCGGTAAATAAAACCCGAACTTCGACGGCTTCTCTTGTCCTCTTTACTTTATTAATGCTTAACCTAAAAAAGTATATAAAATAAAGTAAATTAGACAATATAATATAAAAAATATTGTCAAAATAATTATTAAAAACCTGCATAAATTATGACTTAAAAAATTCCCCCACACTTAAACTTTGGACGTCCTTGTACATAGAAATCTAAGTCTCGACCTAAAAAGTACCTCTTTCTTATAACGTTATACATAAATGTGAAATTTACACTAGGAATTAGCTTGCTCTAAAAACAATTTTATTCAAAATTAATTAATTTTCTTTCTAACAAGTGAATGACTACTAAACATCCAACTATCATCAAAGAGTTTCTTCATCAGCCTCACAACATTTTTTTAATGAAGTAACAAAAGCAATAATTATCTATCTCTTTTAATTATGTATACATCGATCAAGAGGTCTAAAAAGTTTAAGATAGAAAAATTGACGGTGCGGTATGGTTAGAGAGACAATTAAACTAGAACGAATAACTCATTGAAATTGATTCTAAACTTGCCTTACATTTTTTTTGAAACTCCATTTGGGCACATATTCGAGGCCCATATAGGGTCTTTGAAATTCAACACTCTCTATCTCACACTCACCTGAATAGAGGTCCTAGAGTTAACAATTTATTCTCATTATTATTTTATTTATTTACTAATTGTTAATGTGATTCAAGTCATTGATCGGCTCAAAAACGGGCATGACTCTCCCAACATGGGTTACTCCATACGTAAGGCTCAGCTTGAGACCTAAACTTTGGGGGAAAAGGTGCCGAACCACCAACTCATACCCATGTTGGTGATCTAACAATTGTTTTTTTCTACTGTTGGCATATTTCGAGTTATAGACTACCGTTAACGGGGTTAACTCTTCCAGCACATATATTTTCCGTACAGAAGCCACTTAAGGGGAACAAGTGTCGTATCACTTGAACTGACCTATGTTGGTGAACCAACATTTTTTTTCTTTTCTCTTTTTCTTTTTTTTTTTTGGTCATTCATCATTTTTTCTTTTTCTTACAAGGTAAGAAAAGTTACAATTTTAATGAGTTATGCTACTAATTCAACAGTTTAGGAAGTAGATTAAGTCCTTTTATTGCCTTTGAAGTGACTATATAACATGATCAAATAAGATGGATAATCATGACAGTTACTCATTAAAAAGATATATAAGGATCAACTCAAACTACTCTGAATGACAATTAACATGTTCAAAAGTTCCCACTCATAGAAAAATAACTAAAAGATAGTAAAAAAGAAAATTTTAAGCAAGAAAGCCTAGCATAAACTCATATTCATGCATTAGTTATAAGAAAATCACAAAATTTTTTATTTGTTTGTTTTTAAAAAAATAATGAAATCTGCAGGAATTAAATGCAGGATGCACCCCCCTCCCCCCATACTTAATTCATGCATTGTCCCAAATGCATGTAAATTAATGAAAACAGTGAAAATAATGAAGATCAGACAGAATTAAATATAAACCTCCCTGAAAATGTTGGGTTGCCCCCCAACCAGCACCTTTATTTACTGTCATTGGCTCGACGTAATTGAGCTCATGGATCTTCTAGTTGGAGCTCCTCCACTAAGCGTACCTGATCTTCTTCATAAAAGTGCTTTAGCCTGTGACCATTCACCATAAAAATCTTGTTAGTAGCAAAGGATTTGACATCAACAGCACCATGTGGATAAGTCTTTACTACCATAAAAGGTCCTATTCATCTAGAGTTCAACTTACCAGGAAAGAGTCTCAATTTTGAATTGAATAACAAGACTTTTTCACCTTGCTGAAATTCTTTTTTACTAAGCTTAGCATCATCAAAAGCTTTGACTTTACCTTCATAGATCACTGAATTGTCATAGGCTTCTAAACGAATCAGTTCCAATTCCTGCAATTGCAACTTACATTCCTTCCCTACTAGGTCATAATCTAAATTGCACTGCTTCACAGCCCAATATGATTTACGTTCCAACTCTATAGGAAGACGACATGCTTTCCCAAAAACTAACCTATAAGGCGACATACCTATGGGTGTCTTATATGCAGTTCTGTAGGCCAGGAGAGCATCATCTAACCTAAGACTCCAATCATTCTTATCTGGTCTAACAACCTTTTCTAATATGCTCTTGATCTCTTTATTAGAGATTTCAGCTTAGCCATTTGTTTGGGGATGGTAACCAGTAGACACCTTATGAATTACATGATATTTGGCTAACAAGGCACTAAGGTTCTATTACAAAAATGTGTTCCCCAATGAATAATGATTGCTTTAGGAACTCTATATCTATGTAAAATGAGAGATTTAACATATTTCACCACAGTTTTAGCATCATCAGCTCTAGTAGCCACAACTTCTATCCACTTAGATACATAGTCAACAAGCATAAGAATGTAAGTAAAACCAAAAGAAGGGAGAAAAGGTCCCATAAAATCAACACCTCATGCATCAAAAATCTCACATACACATTATACAGAGGCATTTGATTTCTTCTAGATAAATTACCTATCTTTTGGCATGCGTCACATCTTTTACAAAACTCATAGGTATCCCTAAAAATAATAGGCCAATAAAATCCAAATTCAAGGACTTTGTGTGCTATTCTTTTGGATCCAAAATGTCCCCCACTTTCAGAAAAGTGACAAAAAGTTAAAATTGATGACAACGCCTTATAATCTGATCTCCATAAAATTTTCATAAATATGGTTTATCCCAAAATAGTATTTAAATTGAGCTCTTATCTTCTCCTTTTGGGTTCTAGATAAGTCAATAGGAAAGGTTTTGATTGCTATATAATTAACTATATCAGCATACCACGGTAGCCTATCAGTGATAGCATATAAATTCTTATTAGGGAAATAATCACTCCATGGAGTCCCACTCTCCCCATTGCCTTATCTACTTAGATGGCCAGCCACTAAATTATCAGCTCTTGGTTTGTCTTTAATCTCTAATTAGAATACTTGTAGCAGTAATACCGATCTAATCAATCTAGATTTTGAGTCATTCTTACTTAACATATGTTTAATAGCATAATGATTAGTGTAAATAGTAACTTTAACACCCAACAGATCGAGACGAAACTTTTCTATAACAAAAACAATAGCATACATTTCCTTTTCTGTAGTAGTGCAGTTACACTGTGTTGGATCTAAAGTTCTAGAAGCATAATAAATCACATGATGTACCTTCCCTACTCTTTGACCTAAGACTGCCCCTACTGCCTTACAACTAGCATCACATATCAGTTCAAAAGGTAGGGCCCAATTAGGGTTGTACTATAAGAGTCGTGATTAATTTCAACTTCAATTGGTTAAAATCTCTCCTACAGTCCTCATTAAAATCAAATAAAGCATCTTCTGCAAGTAAAGCACATAAAGGGGAGGCAATCTTAGAAAAATCCTTGATAACTCTCCCATAAAACCCAACATGACCTAGAAATGACCTCACCTTCTTGACACGCTATGGATAGGGCAAAGATTAAATGATTTCTACTTTAGCCTTGTCAACCTCTAAGCGCGTAAATGACACTACATGACCTAATACTATCTCATGCTCCACCATGAAATGACACTTTCCAAAGTTGAGCACCAAATTAGTCTCAATGCAACGCTTAAGTACTAACATAAAATGATGCAAGCACCCATCAAATGAATCACCAAGTATAGTAAAATCATCCATGAAAACTTCCATAATTTTGGTGATAAAATCAGAAAAAATACTCATCATAGATCTTTGAAATGTTATAGGAGCATTACATAGACCAAAAGGCATTCTTCCAAAAGCATAGGTGCCAAAAGGACAAGTAAAAGTGGTCTTTTCCTGATCCTCGGGAGCTATAGGGACTTGAATATACCCTAAATAGCCATCTAGAAAGCAATAATGTGACCTCCCAGCCAATCTCCCTAACATTTGGTCCATAAAGGGCAATGGAAAATAGTCCTTCTTTGTGGCTTGTTAAGCTTTCTATAGTCAATGCACACCCTCCAACCACTATAGACTCTAGTAGGTATTAACTTACCTTCCTTGTTTTGCACTACTGTTGTTTCCTCCTTTCTAGGAACCACATGGATAGGACTAACCCACTCAGAATCAGCGATGGGGTATATCACTCCAGCATCAAACCATTTAAGAATTTCTTTTCGAACCACCTCTATCATAGGTGGATTTAATCTTCGCTGAGGGTCTCTCTTAGGCTTAGCATCTGATCCTAAGGTGATTTTATATGAACATAATGTTGGTCTAAGTCCTTTAAGGTCTACTAAAGTCCAATCTAATGCTTCACTATGTTCTCTAAGCACCATAACAAGTTTATCCTCTTGTTCAGATATAAGTGCGTTAGAGATTATAATAGGTAAGGTCTCATCATCCCCTAAATAAGCATACTTAATATTTTCAAGTAATGGTTTTAGTTCTAGCTTAGGGGATAAAATGTGAGAGGGTAGCATCTTCGTATGACTTTCAGGTAATTCTAGCTTCCTAGGTCTGTCAGCTATATGCAATTGCAATAAAGACTCTATGCTACCCACTAACTCATTATTAATATGGTAAGGCACATTTTGAAACACAAACTGGTCCAAACCTTAAGTAAGTACAGTTAACAATTCATCATCATGAGATAGTTCATAAACATCTTGGAATAATTCATCAATCACATCAAGTGCACACAGATAGTTCACATCAGCAAGAAATCTCATGGCATCAACGATATTGAACTTAATAACTTCATCATCAAATTCCATAGTCAGTGTTCCTACATGCACATCTATTTTTGTCCTAGATATTTTAATAAATGGTCTCCCAAGTAATATGGGAACATCATGGCATGCACCACCCATGTCCAATACATAAAAGTCAGTAGGAAAAACAAGCTCATTGACTTGGACTAAGACGTCGTCTAAAACTCTATTTGGGTATGCATTATTCCTATTAGCTAACTGAATGACTAAATCAATTCCCTTTAACTCTCCTAAGTGTAGTTTATCATAAACAGACCTAGGCATCATATTGATGGAAGCCCCTAAATCAAGCATGGCTCTATCGAAGGAGAGGTTTGTAATTTTATAAGGAATAGAGAATACACCTGGGTCCTTATATTTAAGGGAAAGCTTCTTTTGGAAAACAACAACAATGTTTTCCACCACACTTATCTTTTCATTCCCTTTCAATTTATGTTTTATAGTACAAAGCTCTCTAAGGAACTTGGCATAACGAGGCACCTGCTTTATGACATCTAGGAGAGGAATGTTGATCTCTACCTTCCTAAATGCTTCTAAGATTTCTTGGTTTGCCTCATCTACCTTAGGGGTTTTCCCTCTCAGTCTACTAGGAAAAGGTGGTAATGGCCTATAAGGCTCCTTCTTATCCTCACCTACTTCTTTAACATAAGAGGCGGTGTCTTGATCTTGGTTAGGTTCAGGCTTGTCAACCTCTATTTCATGCTCTACCTCTCCACTCTTCCTAGGTTCTTTCAATTCTTTCTCACTCCTAATTGTCATGGCAACACATTATCCTTCGGGTTCTGAAATGGTTGAGATGGCAATCTATGTTGTATTTGGACCTGGAGGCTGCTAACTATGGTATCAGTAATAGTCTGTCTCTCCTGGACCTGCTTAAGAGTCATCTCTATATTCTAAAACCTAGTGTCAACCTCCTTTTTCTAGTCGTCCATTTTTTTATGACTTGCTCTAGAAGGAAATTTGTTCTATCCAGAGCAGATGGTTGACGTGGTGGTTGATCAAAACTTGGGGGTTGTTCCTTGGTCCATACCTAAGGTTAGGGTGGTCTCCCCGTCCTTTGTTATAAGTGTTGGAGTATTCCTTTGGCATTGGTTAGAAAACATAGCATTCACATCACCCCCTTGAAGTGTAGAGCACGCATCAGTAGCATATCCCTCTAAATGGCAAATATCACACACCACTACTTTTTGAACTCCTCCAGTAATGAGTTTGTTCAGTATAGCAGCGATCTGAGACAACTGGGTCTCTACAGATGGACCTGAACTAAGCTCATTGACCATCCTAAGTTGGGGTTCCCTAATTCCAAATTGTTGAGTGTTTCGCACCATGATATTAAATAGTTCCCTAGCCTGAGTTGGAGTCTTATTAACCAAAGCCCCCCACTAGCAGCATCCACCATATTTCTATCTATAGGTAATAATCCTTTATAGAAATATTGAATCAATAATTGTTCAAGAATTTGATGTTGGGGACAACTAGCACATAATTTATTAAAACGTTCCTAATACTCATGGAAAGTTTTCCCATTCATTGGTTTAATTCCACATATTTCTTTTCTAATCGATCAAATTCTAGATGCGAAAATTTTTTTTCTAAAAATGCTTTATGAACTTGAGTCCGTGTAGTGAATGTTGCAGGGGGCAAGTAACATAACCGATCTTTAGCTTTATCCTGAAGTGAGAAAATAAAGCCTCTCAGTCTAATTTGGTCCTAGGTGATACCCTCAGGTTGCATGGTCGAGCATGTAATAATGAACTCATTAATATGACGATATGGATGCTCACCAGGCAATCCATAAAACTTAGGCAGTAGATTTAAAAATCCAGAGTTCTATTTCAGTGGTCGTTCTAATACAAAATAAGTAATAGACAAAGGTTGAATTTTCAAATTAGGTGCAGCAAGTTCACGTAAAGTAGCTATCTCAACTTTAATATCTTCATAACTTATCGATTCGGAGCTTACAGATTCAGAATCACTAACTTTACTTTCAAACACCTCAAACGTATGCTCCTTTTTCTCTTCAATCATACGACCACTCCTTAATCTCATAAACTAAAACAACCTACAAAAATAAAATACTAGAGTTAAAACAAACAATAAAAGTAGTAAAATTAAATAGAAGCAAACTAACGATTTTGTTTTCTTCGCCGACAACGGTGCCAAAATCTATAAAACTTGTCATAGAGCTACAAATTAAACCACAACTTTGATTTATTAATAAGATTTATAGCACAGGAAAGTAGGGATCGATCCCACGATGAGAGATTATGATAGTAAGCTAGTTGAAATCTAATTAAATTTACTACTCTCATTTATTTTACTTCTTTAAATTGCTAAAACAAATCAAATTAAACAAGTAAAAATCTGGAAAATTACTTACTAATACCACTAAATATTCTAAGCCTGATTCTAGAAATAAAAACAGTAAATACCTAACTTAAATATTTTAGAAAAATAAAAACAGAGATAATCACACAATATTAAACTAAAAGTTAAAGTAGAAAATAACAAACAAAAAATTAATATCTACAATCACAGAAAATAATATCAACTAACATTCTGTAAATTCATAAATTTACACTCCCAGAATTATATGCAATTAATTTCAGAAAAATAAAACAGAAAATAACTACAGAAAATTAAAATAGAAAACAAAATCTGAAATTAGAAAAGTAATAAACTGCACTAAACTAGATACAAAATAAATAATAAAATTACCCAAATTGTAAGATATAATTTTCTAGACTCAACAAAACCCTAAAAACTGAAAATAAATATCAAAAACGTAATTTTTAGATTTATTAATCTGAAAACCTACACATATTCAAGTCATGAAATAATTCTTAAAAACTATCAAATAATTTTCAAAAATTCAGAAATTAAATAACATTAGATTGTGATACTATACAAACCCTAAACTAGCATAAAACACATAAAAACACAAAAGAAACTATTTTTAACCTAATTTCTAACAAACCGATAACTAATGGCAAAATAGAATAGAAAATAAATCTGAAAATTATTTAACAATTAAAATCTAAGTATAACTGATCTAAAATTAATAAGAAACACCTAAAAGACTACTCTTTGGGGGAGTAGACAGGATTGATATTAAAGTCTATAAATTTAAGAATTAAAAAAATGGCAAACTAAACAAATTAACTAAAGGCAGACAAATAATTATCAAAGATACCAAATTTATGAAAAATCATTAGCATAATCTATTTCCACCATGCAAATTAACATTTATCATCAACACATTAATTGATTTTTTCATGAGTTAGACTGTAGAAGACACCCACCAGCAGATCTTCTCCGTTTTTCTATGGATTATAATTTACGTAGGTCCAACCCTAATATAAACCCTGCTAGTTTTGATAACCCTAGCACCAACACAAGAATTTAATCAAACTAGATTATTAAGCATTAGAAAAATACTATCTAATACCTTGTAACCAATTTACCAGTAAATAGATTTAACGAAGACCTATAATGATTTCCTAATTAAAAGAGATGAGTTTGAGTCTTTCATGATCAATTAGGGTGATACTTATGTCCAAAAGACTGTGGTTTTTACGCACTAAAGCCTTTTAAACTATCATATGAATTCATTTAAGCTGATTAGCATGCATTCTAATTACTCTAGCATGAATATCGTAAACAATAAACACAACCCATTATAGAATCATAAGATAAAATCAATTAGACAATAGAGTGTAAAACTTATTTCGAAATAATTAATTTAGCATGGTTTCTAATGGATCATACTAAGTACATAAAAATTACTCAAACATAATGAAAATAAAATTACATAAATCATCTAAAGAATTCATCTTTAGTAATAAACTAAACTTAATAAAATAAAAATAACCACAACAAAAAAAATAATATTACTTGATCAATATATGAACAGGATGATGAACTTGATGCTTGATTGTTGATCAGTGGCAGAATATGATGATGATAAATTGTGTTGATGATAGATATTGAATGGTGATGAAGAATGATGATAACACTTAATGTGGGCGATTAGGGATGATGATGCATGGAGATGATTAAGATGGTGAGGATGTTTAGGCGTGGAAGATGGAAAATAGAAGGGTTAAAGATGATGAATATTTATGGATTGTAGAGAAGAGGAGGAGGCATGGGCTATGTGGGATGGATGCAAGAGGAGGGTAGGTGTGTATATTAATCAAGATGAAGAGGAGGCTAGGCATAAAAAATGTGTCTCCCCTTTTTTTTGACCGTGAATGTTGGGTTAAATATATGGCATAATTTTTGCTAGGGTTTCTTGTTCTTATAGGATTCCTCCTCCTCTAAGTCTCCCACTTCCTTTCTAACTAGGAGTAGTAAATTTGGTAACCCTAGCCTAAAATAAATCATTATGAAAATAGTATCTTTACATAAATCATTATTTTTGACCCGACTTGATAAATCTGCGTGTAGAATCCTTCGGTAAATAAAACCCAAACTTCGACGGCTTTTCTTCTCCTCTTTACTTTATTAATGCTTAACCTAAAAAAAGTATATAAAATAAAGTAAATTAGACAACATAATATAAAAAATATTATCAAAATAATTATTAAAAATATGCATAAATTATGACTTAACAAATTCCCCCATACTTAGACTTTGGACATCCTTGTCTAAAGAAATCTAAGTCTTGACCTAAAAAGTACCCTCTTTCTTATAAAGTTATACATAGATATGAAATTTACACTAGGCATTGGCTTGCTCTAAAAATAATTTTATTCAAAATTAATTAATTTTCCTTCTAACAAGTGACTACTAAACATCCAACTATCATTAAAGAGTTTCTTCATCAGCCTCACAACATTTCTTTAATGAAGTAACAAGAGCAATAATCATCCATCTCTTTTAAGCATGTATACATCAATGAAGAGGTCTAAAAAGTTTAAGATAGAAAACTTGAAGGTGCGGTATGGTTAGAGAGACAATTGAACTAGGGAATAACTCGTTGAAATTGATTCTAAACTTGCCTTGCATTTTTTCTGAAACTCCATTTGGGCACATATTCAAGGCCCATACAAGGTCTTTGAAATTCAACACTCTCTGTATCACACTCACCCAAATAGAGGTGCTAGAGTTAACATTTTATTCTCATCATTATTTTATTTATTTACTGACTGTTAATGTGATTCAAGTCATTGATCAGCCTAAAAAGGGGCATGACTCTCCCAACATGGGTTACTCCATATGTAAGGATTAGCTGGAGACCTAAACTTAAGGGGAAAAGGTGCCGAGCCACCAACTCCTACCCATGTTGGTCGTCTAACATTTTTTTTCCCTACTGTTGGCATATTTCGAGTTGTAGATAGCCGTTGATGGGGTTAACTCTTCCAGCACAGGTCTTTTCTGTACACAAGCCGCTTAAGGGGAACCAGTGTCATACCACTTGAATCGACCTGTGTTGGTGAACCAACATTTTTTTTCGTTTCTCTTTTTCTTCTTCTCTGTTTTTTTTTTTTTTCATTCATCATTTTTTTTTCTTACAAGGCAAGAAAAGTTACAATTTCAATGAGTTATGCTACTAATTCAATAGTTTAGGAAATAGATTAAGTTCTTTTATTGCCTTTGAAGCGACTGTATAGCATGATCAAATAAGATAGATAATCATGACAGTTACTCATTAAAAAGATATATGAGGACCAACTCAAACTACTCTGAATGATAGTTAGCATGTTCAAAAGTCCTCACTCACAGCAGAATAACTAAAAGATAGTAAAATAGAAAATTTTAAGCAAGAAAGCCTAGCATAAACTTATATTCATGCATTAGTTATAAGAAAATCATAAAATTTTTTGTTTGTCTTTTAAAAAAAATAATGAAAACTATAGGAATTAAATGTAGTATGCACCCCCCCACACACTTTATTCATGCATTGTCCCTAATGCATGCAAAATAATGAACACAATGAAAATGAAGATGAGACAGAATTAAATGTAAACCTCTCTGAAAATGTTGGGTTACCTCTCAACCAGCGCCTTTGTTGCTGTCGTTGGCACGACACAATTGAGCTCGTGGATCTTCCAGTTGGAGCTCCTCCACTAAGCATACCTAATCTCCTTCATAAAAGTGCTTTAGCTTGTGACCATTCACCTTGAAAATCTTGCTAGTAGCAAAGGATTTGATATCAACAGCACCATTTGGATAAGTCTTTATTACCATAAAAGGTCCTAGCCATCTAGAGTTCAACTTACTAGGAAAGAGTCTCAATTTTGAATTGACTAATAAGACTTTTTCACCCAGTTGAAATTCTTTTCCACTAAGCTTGGTATCGTGAAAAGCTTTAGCTTTACCTTTATAGATCACTGAATTCTCATAAGCTTCTAAACGAATCTCTTTCAATTCCTGCAATTGCAACTTACATTTCTTTCCTGCTAGGTCATAATCTAAATTACACTGCTTTCATAGCCCAATATGATTTATGTTCTAACTTTACAGGAAGATGACATGCTTTCCCAAAAACTAACCTATAAGGCGACATACCTATAGGTGTCTTATATGCAGTTCTATAGGCCCAGATCTTCATTAAACCTAAGACTCCAATCTTTCTTATCTGGTCTAACAAACTTTTTTAATATGCTCTTGATCTCTTTATTAGAGATTTTAGCTTGGCCATTTGTTTGGGGATGGTAACCAGTAAATACCTTATGAGTTACATGATATTTGGCTAACAGGGCACCTAAGGTTCTACTACAAAAATGTGTTCTCCTATCGCTAGTGATTGCTTTAGGAACTCCATATCTATGCAGAATGAGAGATTTAACATGTTTCACCATAGTTTTAGCACCATCAGCTCTAATAGCCATAGTTTCAATCCACTTAGATACATAGTCAACAAGCATAAGAATGTAAGTAAAACCAAAAGAAGGGGGAAAAGGTCTCATAAAATCAACACCTCATACATCAAAAATCTCATAAACATACACATTATACAGAGGCATTTGATTTCTTCTAGATAAATTACCTGTCTTCTGGCATGCTTTACATCTTTTATGAACACACATAGGAATCCCTAAAAATAGTAGGCCAATAAAATCCACATTCAAGAACTCTCTGTACTGCTCTTTTGGGTCCAAAATGTCCCCCACTTTCAGAAAAGTGACAGAAAGTTAAAATTGAATAAAATTTACTGTCAATTACACAAGTCCCTATCATCTGATCCCTATAAAATTTCCATAAAACATGGTTCATCCCAAACATAGTATTTAAATTAAGCTCTTATCTTCTCCTTTTGGGCTCTAGACAAGTCTATAGAAAGGTTTTGATTACTATATAATTAATCATATCAGCATACCAAGGTAGCCTATCGGTGATAACATGTAAAGTCTCATTAGGGAAACAATCACTTAATGGATTTCCACTCTCCCCATTGTCTAGCCTACTTAGATGGTTAGCCACTGAATTTTCAGCTCCTGGCATGTCTTTACTCTCCAATTGGAATTCTTGCAATAGTAATACCCATCTAATCGATATAGATTTTAAGTCATTCTTACTTAACAGATGTTTAATAATAGAATGATCAGTGTAGATAGTAACTTTAAAACCCAGCAAATAAGGATGAAACTAATCTAGAGGAAAAACAACAACATACATTTCCTTTTCTTTAGTAGTATACTTACACTATGCTGGATCTAAAGTTCAAGAAGTATAATGAATCACATGAGGTACTTTCCCTACTCTTTGACTTAAGACTCCCCCCACTACCTTATCACTAGCATCACACATCAGTTCAAAAGGCAGGACCCAGTTAAGGGGTTGTACCATAAGATTCATGGTTAATTTCAACTTCAATTAGTTAAACTCTCTCCTACAGTCCTCATTAAAATCAAATAAAGTATCTTTTGGAAGTAAAGCACATAAAAATCTTAGAAAAATGCTTGATAAATTTCCTATAAAACCCAACATGACCTAGAAATGACCTCACCTCCTTGACATACTATGGATACGGCAAAGATTGAACGATTTCTATTTTAGCCTTATCAACCTCTAAGCCCTTAGCACTACATGACCTAGTACTACCCCATCCTCCACCACGAAATGACACTTTTTAAAGTTGAGGACCAAATTAATCTCAATACAATGCTTAAGTACTAATGTAAGATGATGCAAGCACTCATCAAATGAATCACCATATATAGTAAAATTGTCCATGAAAACTTCTATAATTTTGGTGGTAAAATTAGAAAAAATACTCATCATACAACTTTGAAATGTTGTAGGAGCATTATATAGACCAAAAGGCATCCTTCTAAAAGCATAGGTACCAAAAGGACACGTAAAAGTGGTCTTTTCTTGATCATCAGGAGCTTTAGGGACCTGAATATACCTTGAATAGCCATCTAGAAAGTGATAATGTGACCTCCCAGCTGAACTCTCTAATATCTGGTCTATAAAGAGCAATGGAAAATGGTCCTTCTTTATGGCTTGCTAAGCTTTCTATAGTCAATGCACACTCTCCAACCACTCTAGACTCTACTAGGTATTAACTTACCTTCCTTGTTCTGCACTACTGTTGCTCCCCCCTTTTTAGGAACCACATGGATAGGACTAACCCACTCAGAATCAGCGATGGGGTGTATCACTCTAGCATCTAACCGTTCAAGAATTCCTTTTTGAACTACCTCCATCATAGGTGGATTTAGTCTTCGCTGAGGGTCTGTCTTAGGCTTAATATCTGATTCTAATGTGATTTTATGTGAACATAATGTGGGTCTAAGTCCTTTAAGGTCTACTAAAGTCCTCCCTAACACTTCACTATGTTCTCTAAGCACCCTAATGAGTTTATTCTCTCATTCAGATGTTGATGCATTAGAGATTATAATAGGCAATGTCTCATCATCTCCTAAATAAGCACACTTAAGATTTTCAAGTAATGGTTTTAGTTCTAGCTTAGGGGGTGAAATGTGAGAGAGTAGCATCTTCGTGTGACTTTTAGGCAATTCTAGCTTCCTAGGTCTATCAACTACATGCAATTGCAACAAAGACTCTATGCTGCCCGCTAACTCATTATTAATATGGTAAGGCACATTTTGAAACACAAAGTGGTCCAAACCTTGAGTAAGTATAGTTAACAATTCATCATCATAAGATAGTTCATAAATATCTTGGAACAATTTATCAATCACATCAAGTGCACACAGATAGTTCACATCAGCAGGAAATCTTATAGCATCAACAATATTAAACTTAATAATTTCACCATCAAATTTCATAGTCAGTGTTCTTGCATACATATCTATTTTTGTCTAGATATTTTAATAAATGGTCTACCAAGCAATATGGGAACATCATGGCATGCATCACCCATGTCCAATACATAAAAGTTAGCAGGAAAAACAAGGTCATTGACTTGGACTAAGACGTCCTTTAAAACTTCATCTGGGTATGCATTACTCCTATCAGCTAACTGAATAAGTAAATCAATTCTCTTTAACTCTCCTAAGTGTAGTTTATCATAAACAGACCTAGGCATCACATTGATGGAAGCTCCTAAATCAAGCATGGCTCTATCAAAGGAGAGGTTTGCAATTTTACAAGGAATAGAGAATACACCTAGGTCCTTACATTTAGGAGGAAGCTTCTTTTGGAAAACAGCAAACATGTTTTCTCCCACACTTACCTTTTTGTTCCCTTTCAGTTTACGTCTTGCAGTATAAAGCTCTTTAAGGAACTTGGCATAATGAGGCACCTGCTTTATGGCATCTAGGAGAGGAATGTTGATCTCTACCTTCCTAAATGTTTCTAAGATTTTTTGGTTTGCCTCATTTACCTTAGGGGTTTTCCCTCTCAGTCTACAAGGAAAATGTGGTAATAGCTTGTAAGGTTCCTTCTTATCCTCACCTACTGCTTTAACATTAGAGGTGGTGCCTTGATCTTGATTAGGTTTAGGTATATTGACCTCTATTTCATGCTCTACCTCTTTATTCTTCCTAAGTTCCTTCAACTCTTTCCCACTCCTAAGTGTCATGGCACTCACATTTTCCTTCGGGTTCTAGAATGGTTGAGATGGCAACCTATCTTGTATTTGGGCTTGAAGGTTGCTAACTATGGTATCAGTAGCAGTCTATCTCTCCTGGAACTGTTTAAGAGTCATCTCTACATTCTGAAACCTAGTGTTAGCCTCCTTTTTCTGGTCGTCCATCTTTTTTATAACTTGCTCTAAAGGGAAATTTGTTCTATCCTGAGCAGATGGTTGACATAATGTTGATCAAAACCTGGGGGGTGTTCCTAGGTCCATACCTAAGGTTAGGGTGGTCTCTCTGTCATTCATTATAAGCATTGGAGTATCCCTTTGGCCTTGGTTAGAAAACATAGCATTCAGATCACCCCCTTGAAGTTTAGGGAATGCATCAATAGCATATCCCTCTAAATAGCAAATACCACACACCACTACTTTTTGAACTCCTCCAGTGATGAGTTTGTTTAGCATAGTAGTGATATATGACAACTGGGTCTCTATAGATGGACCTGAACTAAGCTCATTGACCTTCCTAAACTAGGGTTCCCCAGTTCCAAATTATTGAGTGTTCTACACTATGATACTAAACAGTTCCCTGGCTTGAGCTGGAGTCTTATTAACCAAAGCCCCCCACTAGCAGCCTCCACCATATTTCTATCTATAGGTAATGAACCTTCATAGAAATATTGAATCAATAATTGTTCAAAATTTTATATTGAGGACAACTAGCACATATAAAAATGTTCCCAATACTCATGGAAAGTTTTCCCATTCATTTGTTTAATTCCACATATTTCTTTTCTAATGGATCCAATTCTAGATGCGAGAAAAACATTTTCTAAAGATGCTTTATGAACTTGAGTCCATGTAGTGAATGTTGTAGCGGGTAAGTAATATAGCCAATCTTTAGCTTTATCCTGAAGTGAGAAAATAAAGGCTCTCAATCTAATTTGGTCATGGGTGATACCCTCAGGTTGCATGGTCGAACATGTAATAATGAACTCATTAATATGATGATATAGATGCTCACTAGGCAATCCACAAAACTTAGGCAGTAGATTCAAAAATCTAGAGTTCAATTTCAGTGGTTGATCTAATACAGAATAAGTAATAGACAAAGGTTGAGTTTCTAAATTAAGTGCAGCAAATTCACGTAAAGTAGCCATCTCAACTTTAATATCTTCACAACTTACCGGTTCAGAGCTTACAGATTCAGAATCACTAACTTTACTTTCAAACAGTTCAAACGTATGCTCCTTTTTCTCTTCAATCATGTGACCACTCCTTAATCTCATAAACTAAAACAACCTACAAAAATAAAACACTAGAGTTAAAACAAACAATAAAAATAGTAAAATTAAATAGAAGCAAGCTACCGATTTTATTTTTTTTCCCGACAACGGTGCCAAAATTTATAAAGCTTGTCGTTGAGTTGTAAATTAAACCATCATTTTGATTTATAAATAAGATTTATAGCATAGGAAAGTATGGATCGATCCCATGAGGAAAGACTATGATAGTAAGCTAGTTTAAATCTAACTAAATTTACTACTCTTATTTATTTTACTTCTTTAAATTTCTAAAACAAATCAAACTAAACAAGTAACTAAGCCAGAGTCTGGAAATAAAAATAGTAAATACCTAACTTAAATATTTTGGAAAAATAAAAACAGAGATAATCACATAATATTAAACTGAAAATTTAAATAGAAAATAACAGACAAAAAATTAATTTAATAACCCGACCCTAACTCATATTTATTTATTTCACTCATATTTATTTACTTAATTAATCATGTTTATTCATTTAATTTATCATATTTATTGATCTGATCACTCATGGTTATTTGTTATCATGTTTATTAATTCAATTACACCCAATTTATTTATTTGACGAATTCCATCATGTTATTTAAATTTTCCACCTTCATTTATCGTATTTAACCACCCCGGTTGGAAGATATTCCATTTGGGTCCCATTTTGCAATTCAAGTTTCATTAATTGTTAATTCAAGTTTTGTTGATTAATTAAATATCGGGTGAATCGATAATAGGCCTCGATAATTATGGTTTAAAAAATTATTATTATTATTATAATTATTATTATTATAATTATAATTATAATTATTATTATTATTATTATTATTATTATTATTATTATTATTATTATTATTATTATTATTATTATTATAACCTTGCAAAAATGTAATTTCAAGCTATGAAAATTCAATCGCATACAGGTTACTTTTCATCCCGGGCCTAAACCGTATAAGCCCAATTTAGGCCCAACAAGTTACCACTTGTTCTACTTAGTTAATTACCCTTGATTAAGCCTAATTTATCTTTAATAAAGTAGCTTTATTGCATCAATTTTCAGCCAAGTATATCACTCACTTCATTATACACCAAGCAATGGTATCAAGGTAAAAATATCAAGACTTCTCTCTCCTCTCTCACTCTACCTCACGGCTCCCTCACTGCAGCCACCAGACCAGCCCCTTTTAGCCACCACTCAGCCACCAAACAACCACCAATCAGCACCCCAACCACCGCTCCCACTCCCACAAGCATCAAGGATCATTCACACTTCCTTTTTCTAAGCTCAAAAGTTGAGGCCTAGTTATCGTTCCCCGTTATGCATAAGTGTTATCATGTCAGAACATATTTATAAAGTCAGATGACATTTATGAAATAGCTGACTTGTATCAAGTCAGATGTCTTTTTTAAAGACTCAAGGTACGTCCATTGTCTGTATCTTCAGAAAGCAGATCATGTTTATCAAGTTACAACTCTTAATGAGTTTATCAATGAATCAGTTTATACAGTGATTTGCCATTTAACTTGTGACCCCGTCAGTTATCATCTATAGGGCGTTAGCCCATCATTTACCCGCGCAGCTTCAGGCCAACTCTTGATCGGATTGGTAGGTGTACACCTATGTATAGATCATGTCAGTACAAGGGGTTCACATCCAAATAATAATGAGCAATTCAGTTTCATATTACTTCCATTTTCATTGTTATTGCCAACTAAATGAATTGCAAAGACGGGTACCCATCAACAGTGTTTCTATGCTCATTTTACAATACAGAAATGTATGTACTGAGTTTTGCTCATATTTTCGAATTGTTTTCATGTTTTCCATTTTAGGTGATGAAGTATCACATGTATCTCTATTTAGTAAGCCCTTTTGGAACTCGTCAGATGCTCACAGTGGATTCAGCATAGCATGAACATCGCAATCGACCTTAGGATCAAGTTACTTGTGTGGTATGGAGTGTGAATTAGTACATGGTATGGTTGAACTATTATGGACTTTGGTCTTGAAGTGTTTCATTTTAATAGATTTTGTGATGGTGAACTCGAGTTACAAGATTTAATGGTTTCAGTGAGCCTTGTCCTTATCAGGACGGTGGTAGCGCCTTCTATTATTAAGTCTTCCGTTGTAGTTTTCTATCAATCATATCATTAGCATTTTGGGGGAGTTACAGATTTAGTATCAGAGCTAAGGTTTAAGGGCCACTGTGACCTATCAAGTATTTATGAGTTAGCTATCAAGGTGTGTATGAGTTATGTTGGACCCTGTAAATGAGCTATTGCTTATAAGTTCATATGTATGGGCATATATGGAGAAACCATTTTCATTTGAGTGACTCAATCATTTGTTAATATCATGAGATTCAAGCATGAGCAATGTGGACGGTGGAACCATTTGGGTTACCTGTTAGTGAGGCATGTTCTCATTTATCTGGGAGTTGTATTGCATGTTTCATTTCTCTTATTTGTTTGAACTTCTGTAATCGTGCACTCCGGGTGTGTAACCCGTTGAGTTATGAACTCCGGCGTGTGGCCGTTGAGCTATTGAAGTATTTCTCTCCATTTCAGGTATCTATTGTAAGGCTTTAAGCCTGGGTTTTAATCAGTTTTTAGGCATAACTATGTCCGTTTTACCCCAAGATTTGAGACTCTTATCGAGGTGTGTTAATAACCCTACTCTTGGGTGTAGTGATGGTTGAAACCCAATGTGGGGATGCCCTTTGCAACATCTTAAGGGATCAATACAGTGTCAAGTTAGATGTAAACCTCTAGATGAGGAAATGCCTTGCGAGGCAATATCTTTGGGGTGAACCAGTATGAGATGAACACTACAATGAGTGCTTATGTATGGTGATAATAATTAGTAGCTTTTGGTGTGTTACTTGGCATATATATATGTGTGGGACAAGTAAGATTAAGCTGCCATGTATAGGAATTATCTGGTCTTGACACTAAGACCTTACATCAGCAATGCTCCAATTACTTCCTGTAATTGACTTATTTCTACCCAAATTACCTTGAATTGTTCAGAGGCATCATTTCTTTGCTGCTAACACTCTCTTGATTTGTAATGGGGTGTTTATGGAAATTCTCATATGTGGTCTATGGGGACTTTTTCAAACACATCTGAGCAACCTTTCTTATAGGTGATTCAAACCCTGACAATCATAACCGTTTAATTCTCTATTTCCATAATGGAGCCTATGACCCCCAGTGTGCAATCCTGTGTGATGTGCAGTTCTTCCTAAGCATATTTGACTCACTCTACTTGCAGCTCAGTCATCACTATGTTCATAATTTTACTGTCACCTACTTGAACTCATTGCTTCTATTTGGGCACTATTCATTTATTGCTTGTAAAGCCTTTGGTTGCTTCAGACCCAGTCATTAAGTGCCCTTGTAGCAATTAAATATATCCATACTTTTCGTGTTTCTATAGCACCATAACGTCATGTTGGCATACTACTCCATGGTCGTGACTGCATGTCGTTACTCAAGTTATTTTGGCAATTCTTTCTTTACTAATATAGCCTATCTTGTTAATGATAAACAACGATTGGTGCTATTTTCATCTGCCAGCAATTTTGAAGTTTATATGCCCACCCAAGACTTCCATTTATTGCAAATTGTTTTATTGATGGATGCCATCATGTTCAGTCATAAGATTGACTCCTTCATCTTGACGTATTGTCCTTTCAAACATTAGATGAATAAAATTTTTCTTCTGATAGTGTTAACCCTTATCTTCATCATTTTACTCACATATGCATACTATATGACTTTTCAAAAGCCACTTTGGTAACCTGTTACATTTCTTCACCTTCATTACTTAATACTCTCTCTCAACTTCATAACATCGATCATTTACTTCACTATCATGACCATTATGAATAAACTGCATTTCTTGTATATGCCGCAGGTCATTTCTATGCCTTGCCTCTTTCATTTTAATTCTTCGTCCTTTCATTCATTCAGCTTACATGTCGGTCCTTTCTAACCAATAAAGAAATACCTTTGCAAGAGTTCATGTTGTGGTTACATCTCTTTACATTTCGGATTATCCCCTCTATCATTTCAATTTAATGAGACCAGTAGGCAGTTGAGTGTTTATCTTTTATACACATGCCTCTAGTAGTATTGCTGGAACCATATTCACTGGATATTCAATCCAGTTTAATTGGCAGATCTGGTATTATTATGGGGGTGAACTGACTGTGTATTTACAGGACTAAGATGATTGGTAAGGATCTTAAGGTTAGCTTGAGAGATGAGGATTGGCTGAACGTGCATTTCTATGGGCCGAGAGAAGAAAAGCCCTATTTATCCCCCCAATTACATTGTACAAGCAAGTAAATTATCATGTCAGTAATGCATTGAATATTAGTGATTTGTCAACCACACTCGGTATATCCATATCCATATTTCCAGTTGGTAGATTTAGAGATGTTTTATCTGAGGACTATCAGGATTGTTTCTCCCCAAGAAACATTAATTTTCAGATCAACCTAGTTCTAGGTGCTCAATCCATTTTCAAAACCCCTATCATATGACCCCCAACAGAGTCCAAAGAATTAAAGATTCAGTGGATGAATTATAAGGGATTTGTTTGACCAAGTGTGTCCCCGTGGGGAACCTCGGGTTTATATAAAGAAGAAAGGTAGAATCTTATGGTTGTGTACTGTGTACAGAGAGTTGCACAAGATCACTATCAAAATAAGCACCCTATACCTTGCACAAATGATTCATGTGGTTAACTGCCAGCAACAGAAGTCTTTTTCAGGAATAATTTAAGGTTCAAATATTACACCTAAACCATGCAACTACAATTTATCTTTTGTAAGACTACCCATTTATAGTAATTCTTATTGCTTGTCTCATCTTCAAAACTTGATACTATTCAATGTTGTTTAAGCTCCCTTGCATTTCAACCCGATGTTCCTATTAGCGTGATCTTCCATATCTTTGCAAACTCATTGTTAAATGTGCAATACATTCTTGTTTAACCCTATATGGTTGTCAACATTCCTGTGCTCTCGACCTTCACCATCTCTATTTCATAATCTTGAGTTGTAGTTCATTTCGTTGAGAGCTGCTTCCCACATCTGCCTTACATCTCATTTATTCATAATAATACGCTCGTATAACTTGTTTTGAATTCATAAGGTACTTCAACTCGCATTGGTGTGGGTGATTGCGATTGTCATAATCCCCTTACTCTCCTTATTTTGAACTTCAACTCCTATACATATATCTTACATGCTCATAAGTAAACTCTAGCTTTTCTGTTCAATCTTATTACTGGACTTGAATTGGTTTCATAAAGGCATGTTTCAATGTCACTTGTTCAATCTATTTACTTATCCATTGGTACTTTGCTCATTCAATCTATTGATCTATCCATTGCATTTTACTGGTTCAATCTATTGATCTATTTATGGCACTTGCAATTCTCACACCTATATCTTATATCCTCATAAGTGAACTTTAGTAATCCTTATTTAATCTTATTGCCGTACTTGACTTGGCTCTATATGAGCAAATGCATGTTTCCACTGCAGCCTATTCAATCCATTTATCTATTCATTAGACCATGCTTATTCAAGCTATTTATTTATCCATTTTATCTTGTTTATCCAGTCTATTTATCTATCCATTGGCACTTTGCTCGTCTAATCCACTTATCTATCCATTACACTTTGCTTGTCCAATCTAGTTGTCCATCTATTGCACTTTGCTTATCCACTCGATGTATCTATTTATTGCACATTGCTTGTCCCATCTATCTATTGCACTATCTTGTTCCTTATGGCTATAAAGTCACCTAGTTGAAGCTCAGTTGCTTATCATCTTATTTTCAATTCATCAGTTAAACCCGAGTATAACCATGCCATCTTTCTCCTTGGTTGATTATTTATTGGACCCTTTATGATCCATTTTTATAAACCACAATTCTTGTGGCATTATATTTCAGAATTCATGATACACTCATGGTTATCTTTATTCTAACCACCCCATGATAACCTCTCCTTTAGTTGCCTTTTCTAGTCTCATTATTCATTTCTTCTGTATACAATGATTCACTTGGTTAAGAATTTCATCACTCTCATCCCTATGCATGGTCATTCCATTGCCTATTATTGACCCGGAGCAGATCCTTAAGTAGTCTGATGAGGGGAGATCATGTAAGGCATTAGGAATATCAGATGAGGACATCTTGATAAGGGTATAATCTCAAGCACTGTCTAATTATATTGGAGTGAGGCAGAAGAAACATTGAGTACAAGGTCAGAGCTAACCCAAGCAAGCATTAAGAGGGAGAATTCGAGTACATATTGAGGTGATACAAGGCTGACAAAAGAGTTGTGCTGGCAAAATAGGAAATAACCAAAGTCTCAGATGGGTTATAAAGTATTTCAAAAGGCTCTTCTAGTCAAGGTTGTAAGAGACTGTCTATCCAAGGATAATTAGGGACTAGTTACATGGGACCTTATGATTCATTGAAAGGTTAAATCCTGTAGCTTGTTGACTACACTTCCATGTTGAACCCGAACACATATATGATGTGTTTTATAGCTCGTAATAGTATCAGAGTACTTATCAGAGTATACAACAATTTCCATTGGTAGACACGGTGATAAACCAATAGTGAGCACCTCCTCACTAGTAATAAGGTTCTTTTCTGTTGAAGAGAATATCAACTTTGAATCATAGTAATTAAGTTCATTGTGGCTATTGTCTGAGAAGCATCCGGATCTACTACTGAAATATGGGATTAAGTAGTTATACAATACGTAGACACCCTTAATCGGAGTACATTGGGCTAATTATACCTCTTCAGAGAGAAGCAAGGGGAACCAATGGCCCATGTGTTTTTTAAAGCAGCATTGCATACATTTGGCAAGCGTCATAAGTTTTGAGGATAAAACTCTTTAAGAGGGGAAAGCTGTAATAACCCGACCGTAACCCATATTTATTTATTTCAATCATATTTATTTACTTAATTAATCATGTTTATTCATTTAATTTATCATATTTATTGACCTGATCACTCATGGCTATTTGTTATCATGTTTATTAATTCAATTATACCTAATTTATTTATTTGACGAATTCCATCATGTTATTTAAATTTTCCACCTTCATTTATCGTATTTAACCACCTCGGTTGGGAGATATTTCATTTGGGTCCCATTCTACAATTCAAGTTTCATTAATTGTTAATTCAAGTTTTGTTGATTAATTAAATATCGGGTGAATCGATAGTAGGCCTCGATAATTATGGTTTAAAAATTATTATTATTATTATTATTATTATTATTATTATTATTATTATTATTATTATTTTTATTTTTATTTTTATAACCTTGCAAAAATGTAATTTCAAGCTATGAAAATTTAATCGCATACAGTTTACTTTCCTTCGCGAGCCCAAACCGTATAAGCCCAATTTAGGCCCAACAAGTTACCACTTGTTCTACTTAGTTACCCTTGATAAAGCCTAATTTATCTTTAATAAAGTAGCTTTATTGCATCAATTTTCAGCCAAGTATATCACTCACTTCATTGTACACCAAGCAATGGTTTCAAGGTAAAAATATCAAGACTTCTCTCTCCTCTCTCACTCTACCTCACGGCTCCCTCACTGCAGCCACCAGACCAGCCCCTTTCAGCCACCACTCAGTCACCAAACAACCACCAATCACCACCCCAACCACCACTCCCACTCCCACAAGCATCAAGGATCATTCACACTTCCTTTTTCCCAGCTCAAAAGTTAAGGCCTAGTTATCGTTCCCTGTTATGCATAAGTATTATCAAGTCAGAACATATTTATCAAGTCAGATGACATTTATGAAACAGCTGACTTATATCAAGTTAGATGTCTTTTTTAAAGACTCAAGGTACGTCCATTGTCTGCATCTTCAAAAAGCAGATCATGTTTATCAAGTTACAACTCTTAATAAGTTTATCAATGAATCAGTTTATGCAGTGATTTGCCATTTAACTTGTGACCTCGTCAGTTATCATCTATAGGGCATCAGCCCATCATTTACCCACGCGGCTTTAGGCCAACTCTTGATCGGATTGGCAGGTGTACACCTGTGTATAGATCATATCAGTACAAGGGGTTCACATCCAGATAATAATGAACAATTCAGTTTCATATTACTTCCATTTTCATTATTATTGTCAACTAAATGAATTGCAAAGACGGGTACCCATCAACAGTGTTTCTATGCTCATTTTACAATACAGAAATGTATGTACTGAGTTTTTGCTCATATTTTCGAATTGTTTTCATGTTTTCCATTTTAGGTGATGAAGTATCATATGTTTCTCCATTTAGCAAGCCCTTTTGGAACTCGTCAGATGCTCACAGTGGATTCAGCATAGCATGAACATTGGAATCGACCTTAGGGTCAAGTTACTTGTGTGGTGTGGAGTGTGAATTAGTACATGGTATGGTTGAACTATTATGGACTTTGGTCTTGAAGTGTTTCAGTTTAATAGATTTTGTGATTGTGAATACGAGTTACAAGATTTAATGGTTTCAGTGAGCCTTGTCCTTATCAGGACGGCGGTAGCGCCTTCTATTATTAAGTCTTCCGCTGCAATTTTTTGTAAATCATATCATTAGCATTTTGGGGGCGTTACAATTACTATCAACTATCACAGAAAATAATATCAATTAACATTCTGCAAATTCATAAATTTACATTCCTAGAATTGTATGTAATTAATTTCAGAAAAATAAAACAAAAATAACTGCAGAAAATTAAAACAGAAAACAAAATATGAAATTAGAGAAATGACAAAGTACACTAAACTAGATACGAAAATAAATAATAAAATTACTCGGATTGTAAAATATAATTTTCTAGACTCAACGAAACCGTAAAAACTGAAAATAAAAATTAAAAACCTAATTTCCAGATTTATTAAACTGAAAACCTACATGTATTCAATTCATGAAATAATTCTGAAAAATTATCAAATAATTTCCAAAAATTCCAAAATTAAATAGCTTCAGATTGTGATACTATGTAAACCCTAAACTAGAATAAAATACAAAAAAGCACAAAAAGAACTATTTTTAACCTAATTTCCGATAACTAATGGCAAAATGGAATAGACAATAAATCTAAAAATTATTTAACACTAAAAATCTAAATATAACTGATTTAGAATTAATAAGAAACACCTAAAAGACTGCTCTTTGGGGGGTAGATAGAATTGATATTAAAGTCTATAGATTTAAGAATTAAAAAATCTCAAACTAAACAAATTAACTAAAAGCAAACAAATAATTTTCAAAGATACCAAATTTATGAAAAATACCTACCATAATCTATTTCCACCATGTAAATTAATATTTATCATCAACACATTAATAGATTTTTCTATGAGTTAGACTATAGAAGACACCACTAGCGGATCTTCCTTGTTTTTCCATAGATTATAATTCACTTAGGTCCAACCCTAATATAAACCCCACTAGTTTTGATAACCTTAGCACCAACGCAAGAATTTAATCTTACTAGAGCATTAAGTATTAGAAAAATATTATCTAACACCTTATAACCAATTTACCAACAAATTGATTTAACGAAGATCTATAATGATTTTCTAATTAAAAGAGATAGGTTTGAGTCACCTATGATCAATTAGGGTGATACTTGTGCCCAAAAGACTATAGCTTTTACGCACTAAACCCTTGTAAACTTCCATATGAATTCATATTAAACTAATCAACATGCATTCTAATTACTCTAACACGAATGTCGTAAACAATAAACACAAACCATTAGAATCATAAGATAAAATCAATTACACAATAAAGTGCAAAACTTATTTCAAAGTAATTAATTTAGCATGGTTTCAAATAGATCATATAAGTACATAAAAATTACTCACACATATTGAAAATAAAATTACATAAATCATCAAAAGAATTCATCTTTAGTAATAAACAAAACTTAATAAAATAAAAACAACAACAAAAAAAAAAAATATTACTTGATCAATACATGACAAGGATGATGAAATTGATGCTTCATTGTTGATTGGCAGCAGAACATGATGATGATGAATTGTGTTGATGATGGATATTGAATGTGATGAAGAATGATGATAATACTGAATATGGGCGATTACATGTGATGATGCATGGAGATGATCAAGATGGTGAGGATGCTTAGGCGTGGAAGATGGAAAATAGATGGGTTAAAGATGATGAATATTTATGGATTGTAGAGAAGAGGAGGCGGCATGGGTTATGCAGGATGGATGCAAGAGGCGGGTTAGGTGTGTATATTAATCAAGATGAAGAGGAGGCTAGGCGTAAAAAATGTGTCTCTCCTTTTTTTTTTTTTGACCATGAACATTGGGTTAAATATATAGCATAATTTTTGCTAGGGTTTCTTGTTCTTATAGGATTCCTTCTCCTCCAAGTCTCCCACTTCCTCTCTAACAAGGAGTAGTAAATTTGGTAACCCTAGCGCAAAATAAATCACTATGAAAAAAGTATCTTTTCATAAATAATTATTTTTGGCCCGACTTCATAAATCTGCTTGTAGAATCCTTTGGTAAATAAAACCCGAACTTCAACGGCTTCTCTTCTCCTCTTTAATTTATTAATGCTTAACCTAAATAAAGTATATAAAATAAAGTAAATTAGACAACATAATATGAAAAATATTATCAAAATAATTATTAAAAACATGTATAAATTATGACTTAACAGTCCCAGAGTGAAGTAACTCACTTTATAAAGAAACTCAGCGCTGAAAGCCCAGTTAGCTAAAGAAGCTCAGTCAGTTGATAGATGTAACACTAAGCCAATCTGAAAAGTTGAGTAGAATTAATAATCTGGCATATCTTTAGGCGTACCTCGAATGATGCCTACAAGCCAATCTTTCTTCTCTTAGTAAATTGATAGTCGTCACTGAGCTATGCTTGTTTGTTGAGATAGCTTGCTTACGCTATTAGGTGCAGTGAGTGCTCTGAATGATGAGTTACTTGTTCAGTGAAGCAGGCTACCTTTCCCCCTGTTTGGACGTAGCTCTTGAACACTATTGCATCTGGCCTATTCTTTGATTGATGTCCTTCTTTCAATATGTCTTGAAGGACTAGCAATTACAATGGTTCATGTAGCCAGACCCATTTCATACTCTACATGCTTGGCAAATGCTGGCAAAGAATCTAACTCCCGTCCTATAACTCCCCAATATAATCACCATATAA
Source organism: Carnegiea gigantea (assembly GCA_029747015.1). Lineage (NCBI taxonomy): Eukaryota > Viridiplantae > Streptophyta > Magnoliopsida > Caryophyllales > Cactaceae > Carnegiea > Carnegiea gigantea. The sequence goes on from JAKOGI010001388.1 coordinate 49,859, forward strand.
ATGTCTCTGTTAAAAAGTATTATGAGCTAGCAGAATGAACTATCAAGTTAGGGCATTACCGCCATCCCTTAGACATAAGGCTACAAATAAAGAAGTAGAATCTACCAGACAAGCAGCATCCACCAATTACAATAATTATACCAAATAAGGACTCACACTGTTATTAACCATTGCAAAGTAGGCATCACACAATGATTTTGTCATGCTTAATGTGGTTTTACATCTCATTGTGGTTGCAAAATACCCAAAATACAAGCTGGGTTCCAAACCCTCCAAAAGACCACTAGGTTAGAGAATTAGCAATCACTGCACTAGCCCCCTTCTCCTGGACCCTTAGCTTCCGCAAGTTCCTGCTTAACTTCAAGTTGCCTCTCCTTCCTTAGATTAGTTTGAAAACACAAAACAATGGAAAAATGTGTTATAGCTCAATACGTTACCCTTATACAGTCAATAACTATTTGCAATGAGTTAGTGAGTGTGCACGTAATTTTAAAACTTATGCTTTTTAAACATCCTTTGATGAACACTGCATTTAACATTGACAACGAAATCAATTATTTCTCGTCCTAGATGGGGACCCAAAAATATGAATAATGGCCATGGTGCCAATGAACAATGAATTATGAATTTCCTGTTTAATGGGAAGGGCCCAAACTATAAATTTTGCTAGCAGAAACTATGAACATTGAACATTGAACATTACATTGAATGATGAATAATGAAATGGGTTCTTAAGGTTCCAGAAGTCGAATAAAACTTAGTAATATTAGCAAATGTAAACTTAGACATCTTTAAAGGGTATAAGCAGTAACATACCTTTGGCATTTACTTACACTCTTCTCTTTTTTGTTCCTCCTTTGAGGTGTCTTTCTTAGAAATACTTTCAGCGATGCTCTGTATTAATTAAGAAAATAAATGCTTATGAGTCTTAAATCATTCTAGCCATACTCTTAGGCTTTGTAGTGGAAAAGAGTTATTTTATTCTTCTTGTAAATCCTTTTTCGTTCAATGAATGGCTTAGAAGTGTGGCTTAGCAATATTCCTTTTAGGACTGTGGTTCATTTGGCCCTCCCTAGGACTTATTAACCCCTTAATCTCATAGGTTATATTTCTTAGCTTAGAACCCAATGTGCCACACATAACGTATTACCACACTTTACTAAACCAACACCCTTAGCTGGTGGGGTGATCTTTCGAGGCTGAATCTCAATTCTACTTCTTTTTTTCAAAAAGGCATCACTTGGTTCCAATATCCTGAACATAGCTAACAAACCAATCTCCTTAAATATTTTCATTAGAATTTCTCATGACTATACTGGACTCGTTAAAACCATATATCAATTGGGTAAACTGATTGCTCAGTATCTAATTACTTCAACCATAGAACTAATTGCACAAACTGCACCCAATTTGCTAAGAACTAACCAAATAGTCCTTATAACTACTTCTATTCTCTTTCTACTGCCAACTATGCCACATAGCCCTTTATTTAGTTCCAAACCATTAATAACCATTTATATTTATGTTATTTGAGCATATAGCTTTGCTTGAGCGATTAAACATGATCTAAACTGTTGCTTTCTTATACACATTTCTTCCACCAAAATTTCCTAGAAGTAGACCTTTAGACCCATATTATGACTTACTAATTTTACTTGTCAATTCTTCCCCTACATGAATTTATTCTATTCATCCTCAACAATCACATAATCAAAATACAACAATTCATCCCAACATTCACAAGAATGACCATTGACATATGAGGTTTAATATAATGGAAGGGTAAAATTTAATTACTTTCCAAGAATCATGTATTGCTACAAAATAAGCGGACTTAGTCAGCCTATCTACTATCACTCAAATGGTGTTCTTCCTTGATCCTGTTAGAGGGTGCCCCATTATGAAATCCAGGAAAATGGATTTTCCCATTTCGACGTAGGAATTTCCAATGCTCTTAATTGACCATTAGGTCATTGATGCTCAGCTTTAACTCTTTAACTGGCAAGACATTCATCGACACACTTGGCTATGCCCCTTTTTTATGTATATTTTCAAGGGTATCATTTTCATTCTTTCAACTCAACTTCATGGGAGGTAAGCTCCATACAAATTCATGCATGGCAAGGCCCTTCTTTAGTTCCAATATTTGAATTTCATAACAAAAGACACGTTATGGAGTTTTATTTGAACTTCAAAGTGCCTTTTCCAAACGGGTTTTTCAAATGGGGATCAAGAGTACCTTGCATTTCAAGAATGATGGAGACCATCATGAACGGCCCAAAGACCATCAAGCCCAGCCCAAGGAAGACCCAATCAAGCTTCAAGAAGTCAAAGACGTGGCAAAACTCTGTAGAAAAGTTTTATTCCTTCCGGAAGAATTAGTGCCCGATTCGTCCCTGCGGAAGGTAATTTCTGTGGCAACTTTTGGACAAGCTCAAGTAGACCCACAACTTGAGGGCCCATATGCTTTGGAAGCTTAAGATTTCAGCTTTAAAATAAGCCAAGTTTGTTTAATTTGGACGTCATTTGATTGGGCAAAATATCACTTAAAGGTACATTATGCTGATCCAGTCCAGTCTGAGATAGGTGCATTGTTTGGGCCATAACTTTTAAACCGCTTATCTAAATTGACCAAATGAGCCCATTCTGGAAAACAGACTTCCAGGGCTTTCTATCAAGCCCAAGAACCCGTGATTGGCCGAGTATTATGGAAGATATACTCTGTTGAAGTTGAAGCAGCTGCAAGGATTAATTCTGGGAATATGAAGAGTCTTCGGTTACATGTGATTGTGTGGCTGATATTGTGCACGTTTTAGATGCTTCTAGATGGGAATAATCAGCTGTAGAAATCCTAGAATATTCCTTGTAACCTCCCCCACCCCTTTTATGATGAGTCTTTTCATTTTACTTAGACTTTTCATTAGCTAGTTTTAATTGTTAGGAGTTATTGAGTCTTTTGGTTGTCTTTTGCTGAGCTTATAAAAGGGGAGGGGCGTGTGATGCTTGTCATTCAGCTTGTACTCCAATTCCAAAAGCAATACAAGTACTTTGAGTGTGTTTCTCAAAAGTGCATCTAAAATTCCTAGTTCTATATCTTGAATTGTGGCAAATTCAAGTGGTGTTCTAGGTTCTCTATCTTCTCCATTGGAGTGATTCCTCGGTTAAGACAAGAGAATTAGCCCAAGATCAAGCCATTGAGTGGCTCCGTGAAGGATTATCTCAATTGCAAGATCTTGTTCTATCCTTTTTTTGTGTGTTGAAGATCTTCTTCCATTCCATCCATCTTTCATTTCTCTTTTCACTTTGGTTTGTTTTTGAGTTTGAGTTTGATTTGGTGATTTGGATCACTTACCACCCACACATACATCACTTTTCATGTTACTCCACTAGGAGGTTTATCTCAAATCTCTATACATTTTCATTACTCCTGGGTGGATGGAATACTTTGTATTGTGGGCTTTAGACATTATCCTTTGTTTTTTGACTCCATCCTTTGAGTGATACATATTTAATTTTGGAATCTATAACTCCCAGTTTGTCTTCTACAAAATATAAGACCTTTCCTTTGCTTTTATTTACCTTCTGTCTCTTCACCTCCTACTTGTGCATGTTTAGTTTCATCCAAGAGGATAGGTTGAACCACCATACCACCAAGAAATGACCCAAGTTCTTGCAGTAGCACAGGTTCTATGCCCACATTTCCCAAATCCTTCAAAATCTTTGGTCGCACCATTGTCACAATGTTCACACCATGATGTATTTTCCAACTCAGTGCATTAACAACCACATTAGCCTTTCCTCGATGGCACTGTATTTGGAGGCCATAATCCTTGAGAAGTTCTAACTACCTACGTTGTCTCATATTCAATTTATTTTTAGTAAAGATGTATTGGGGACTTTTGTGATCAAGCAAAATCTTGCAAGGGCCACCATAAAGATGGTGTCTCTAATGTTGTAGCATAAAAACCACTACGGCCAATTCCAAGCCAGAGGTAGGGTGATTTTTCTCATAAGGCTCCACCTGTCTAGAAATATAAACTATGATCTTCTGACTTGCATTAGGACACATCCTATACTTTGTCTAGAAGTATTACTGTAAATGGTGAATTCTTCTCCTTCCGACGGTAAAGCTAGGACTGGTGCAGTGGAAGCTTATGCTTTAGCTCCTGGAAAGCAGCTTCACACTTATCTTTCTACTCAAACTTCATGGTCTTCCTTAAGAGGTTAGTGAAGGGCAGGGTGATTCTTGAAAAATCAAGCACAAATCATCTAATGTACCGGACCATACCCAAGAAACTCCGAACCTCAATAACATTAGTAGGCCTTGGCCAATTAGTGACTGCCTTTACTTTTTCTGGGTCCACTTTGATCCCTTCTTTAGACATCACATGTCCTAGAAAGCTCACTTCTAACAACCAAAAGTCACATTTTGACAACTTAACATAAACCTTGTGCTTCCTTAGAGTTTGTAGCACAATCCTTAAATGATCTGTATGCTCCTCTTCAATTTTCAAATATATTACGATATCATCAATGAAAATAACTACAAATTTATCCAAGGACGGCCTAAACACCCAGTTCATAAAATCCAAAAACATTGTAGGAACATTGGTTAATCTATGCAGCATCAGCGTAAATTTATAATGAGTATAGCAAGTCCTAGACATCGTCTTACGGATATCCTCTAGTTCAATCTTAATGGGTGGTACACCAACCTAAGATCAATCTTTGCGAAGACTCCCATTCCCTGTAGTTAATCAAATAAATCATTAATCCTAAGCAATAGGCACTTGTTTTTTATATTGATCTTGTTCAATTCTCTATAATCTATACACAATTTCAAAGTTCTATTCTTTTTCTTCACAAATAGTACCATAGCTTCTCACGAGGCTACGCTTGGTTTTATATAACCCCTTTACAACAAATCTTCCAATTGCATTTTTAATTTTTTTAACTCCACTGGGACCACCCTATATGGAGGCTTTGAGATAGGGCACACTCCTGGTTCAAACTCCATTTCAAAAAGAATCTCTCTTTTGGGTGGTAGCCCAGAGATTTCTTCCAGGAGTGCATATGGAAATTCTCTGACCACCGGAATATCCTCAAGTTTTATTTTCTTTTTCTTATTTTTCGTAACACAGCATAGGTACTCCTCACACCCTTGCCTAACTAATTTCCTAGTTGCCATCAAGGATATTATCTTTACTTGTTACAATTGTTTCCCGAAAAGCACATCTTTCCTCCCCTTTTCACTTTTAGGGTTACTCTTTGCTTTTGGCAATAAATCTTTGCTCCATGCCTTGACAATCAATCCATTCCTAAAACTGTATCAAATTCTAATAGATCTAACTATATCAAATCGCTCTTAACTCTTCTTAATTTAGAGTGATTGGGCAATTCCTATACGTATCACTGCATTATACCATTTTTCCCATGGGCAAATTCACATACAAATCTACAAATTGTTTACGGGATTCCATCCCTATTTGAGATGCAACTTTTGATGAAATAATGAATGCATAACTCCCGAATTAAATAAAATGACAAGGGTGTCGAATTAAAAAAGTAGGCGTACCAGTCACACCCATTCCTGAGTCATCAACCTGCTTCATGTTGATCACATAAACTCTGCCCACCGGGTGACTGGTTGCAGGGGCAAAGATCTTACCGTCTCCAGGAGCTGGAGCATGACCATTACCTGGCTGGGTAGGTCTAACAATTGACAATCAGATGATTCGGATCTCCACATCAAAAACAATGATTTGTTCTCACCCTACATTCTGAGGTGTTGTGGTTTGTACAATCATACTTGGTACAATGCTTCCTAGTGGAAGTTGGGCATTGGGGCTTTGCTCTCATGTTGGTATGTTACTTATTAGGAAGTCTCTCAATCTGAGTGTCTTTCTAATTCCACCCTTTTCCTATGGTTGGCTTGGTTGGCCATTCTCAACCCATTTTTTTTCACCCATTCGAATTTTCAGGCACATGCCCATACAATTCCTAACTGCTTTGCATGGGTTGGCCGTCCAATTGGTTCCTAATATAAGGAATTAGGCCTTCCTCAAATCTAAGCATTCTCATTTGATCTGTGGCTACATACTCTAAGGTAAACTTTGAGAGTTTAGCAAAGCAGCCTGTATACTACATCACTGACAGGTTATCCTGCCTCAGGATTAAGAACTCCGCTTGTTTTTGCTTTTGCAACTACATCGGATAGAACTTTGCTCGCGATTCCTTGCTTAACATACTCAAGTGGCCTCAGAACTTTGAAAGGTGGACTTAAACCATTTCCTATCAAATGTTAGCCTGTCCAGTAAGATGAAAGATCCTAATAAACACACATCTATTGTCAAGACCTCCACAACATCAAATATTTTTTTCATCTATCTGATCCATTCTTTTAGTAAAACTGGATCTTCTTTGCTATCATATGTTTTTGGATTCCATTTTGTGACCCAATCAAAGAACCCATTTTCTTTTTCGTCCTTATCAAATCAAAAACCCTTAAGCTTCTTTGTGACTTCAACCATAATCGTTGCCATTAGTTCAGGATCCAAGTCATCTAATAGTCACGTTTGAGCCTTAATGTCCTCAGGGTTTAAGAGTACCCTAACAGCTTCTTGACTTCTTTGACGGGTCATCACCAGGGAATTTTGATTGGCGGAGTGAGCTGACATAGATTTTGTGTTGTTCCCTTGTGGATTGTTTTCCAGAATATTGTCATTTGTGTCCACCATTTTATCAAACCTATATGCAATTAGCTCTCACTTATTCATATCCCTTATGGTTACATGTTTATGCTTTCTCTTCATCATTATATATTCATATGCCACTCTTCTCATGTGACCATAATTTACTACCTTTGTTGTTCATGCTGGCCAGTCAAGTCCTACCAATTAAACCTTATTATCATGTTCTTCTGCATTCCATTGTTGATAAATTTATTGGTAAGTAATTTAATAATTCCAATACTCATGTACATAAAATTTACACACATTCATAACATATGTTACATTAGCCTACTGTGAGAATTTTCTCCATGGTAGATATACAAAAAGGCCCATCCTTTAAAGCAAACTGGGTTGTTGAGGTTAGATCAATCACTATTCTAACCTTACGACATGAAGTCATGTATCACTACTAACTTTATATCGCCCTTAGGGATCAGTTCCTTATCTACTACCTTACATATTTACACTTTTTTACATATCCATAAATTCACCTCCTAATTCACCTTCTTAGCAACCTCATACATCCAACTCCTTCTCTGGCTTCCTCTTCCTGTTCCATCCCCTAGTCTTGTAGTATGGGTCATTGTTGTCACTAGTTTCAAATTTGAAGCTCCAAGACTCTTCCTCAGTCTCATCAGAGCTTATTTCTATCACCTCAGGGGACTTAGGAATGTTGATTACCTCAACATGTTACCTAAATCACTAAAATCACTATTATTCCCTCCTCTCCAAATGTCATACATGTCACCCACGGCCCAGATATCAGATATGTTGATCTCATATCGCTCTATATCAATTGGTAACTCTGGAGATGAGGGAAAAGGGTCTTCTTCTTAGGGATGTTTTGGGGCAATTAAGGGACCTTGAGGGTTCTCAAGGTGGTGCCACTTCAAAAGGGTCCTATCCCGCCATCTATCTGTACTTTTTATAGAATTCTACACTTCTTTGTCAACACCAGGGCTTACACATTCATTCCTTACGAAGCTCATCTTATTCTTATGAATTTATCTCATTCACCTAAACACACATAAAGCCTTAGCAATCTAGACCCCAAATGATCGAATTGATCTGGTTATACTGACATCTACATTTGCTTTCATATCACCTCTATAACGCCCAGCTTAGTCACCATATAAATGTCTTTATTAAGAACCATTATGAGTTAGCGAAATACACTATTAAGCTAGGGCATTACCACTGTCCGTTCGCGACAAGGCTACAAATAAAGAAGTAGAGCCGACCAAATAAGCAGTATCCGCTAGTTACAATAATTACACCAACAATGACTCACATTGTTATTAACTATTACAAAGTACGCATCACATAATGATTTAATCATGTTTAGAATAGTTTTATATTTCTTTCTGGCTGCGAAATGCCCAAAACACAAGTCGGGTTTCAAGCCCTCCAAAAGCCTACTAGGTTAGAGAATTAGCAATCACTACCCTGGCCCACTTCTCCTAGACCATTAGCTTCTGCAGGTTCTGGCTTAAATTTAAGTTCCCTCTCCTTCTCTAAATTAGTTTGAAAACACAAAACAATGGGGAAATGAGCTATATCTTAATACGTTAACCTTATACAGTCAATAACCATTTGCAATGAGTCAGTGAGCGGGCGCACTATTTTAAAACTTATACTTTTTAAGCATCCTTTAACGACACTGCATTTAACATTGACCATGAAATTAATTATTTCTCGACCTGGATAAAGACCCAAACATATGAACAGTGGCCATGGTGCCAACGAACAATGAATTATAAATTTCCCGTTTAACGAGAAAGGCCCGGACTGTGAATTCTATTAACAGAAACTATGAACAATGAATATTGAACATTGAACATTGAACATTGCATTGAACGATGAACAATGAAATGGGCCCTTAAGGTTCCAGCTGCCGAATAAAACTTGGTAATATTCGCAAATGTAAATTTAGACATCTCTAAAGGGTAGAAGCAGTAACGTACTTTTGGCATTTCTTTATACTCTTCTCTTTTTTGTTCCTCCTTTGAAGTGCCTTTCTTGGAAATAGTTTCGGTGACACTATGTATTAATTAAGAAAATTAATGCTCGTGAGTCTTAAATAATTCTGGCCATACGCTTAGGCTTTGTAGTGGACAAGAGGTATTTTATTCTTCTTGTAAATCCTTTTTCATTCAATGAATGGCTTAGAAGTGTGACTTGGCAATATTCCTTTTAGGACTGTGGTTCATTTAGTTCTCCAGAGGACTTATTAGGCCCTTAACCTCATGGGTTACATTTCTTGGCTTAGAACCCAGAGTGCCACACATAATGTACTATCACACTTTACTAAACCAACACCCTTAGCTAGTAGGGTGATCTTTCGAGGCTAAATCTCAATCTAACTTCTTTTTTTCCAAAAAGGCATCACTTGGTTCCAATATTGTGAACATAGCTAACAGACCAATCTCCTTAAATGTTTTCATTAGAATTCGTCATGACTATAATGGACTTGTTAAAACCATATATCAATTGGATAAACTGATTGCTTAGTATCTAATTTCTTCAACCACAGAACTAATTGCACAAATTGCATCCTAATTTGCCAAGAACTAACCACATAGTCCTTATAACTACTTCAATTCTCTTTCCACTACCAACTATGTCATATAACCCCTTTATTTAGCGATGAACCATTAGCAAACATTTATATTTACATTAGTTGAGCATAATATGGCTTCGCTCGAGCGATTAAACATCATCTAAACTATTATTCTCTTATACACATTTCTTCCACCAAAATTTCTTGCAATCGGAGCTTCAAACCCATGTTATGACTATGCTAATTACTTGTCAATTCTTCCCCTACATGAATTTATTCTATTCACCTCCAACAATCAATAATCAAAATACAACAATTCATCCCAGCATTCACATGAATGACCATTAACATATGAGGTTTAATATAATGGAAGGGTAAAATTTAATTACCTTCCAGGAGACTAGTGGTGGAGGTGGGTGCAACCAAGGGGTGTGAAAAAGAGGAGACAATGAGACTGGGTTGAACCGGCGGCTTAGGGCGGTGGTGAAGTCAGGCAGTGACGATCGGTAACTGCTAATGGTTAGTGGCACATGTAAGAGAGGGAAGAGGGAGGGTTGACTTTCTTGGGTGGCTTATTTCAAAAATCCAGCTATTTAAATAGCTATTCGCCTCTACATTAACAAGGCTCTTTTTATTACTTTTCTCTTTTTTTTTTCCTTATTTGGATAATTACTTTGTCATATGATTATTAATGCAAGTTTATCTCAAAATCTTTTCCTTTTTTTCTTTGTTTGGATAATTACATTATCATATCAGCATTAAAGGCAAGCTTATCTCTATCTTTTTCCTTTCCAAATGGCTTGAGATTGGCCATACACTTGGTCGGTTGTGATTTGATAATTTTATTTCTTTTATTAGCTGTTAAGAAATTGTTATGATTTGATAAATTACCGACCTCGCTCTGGTATAGATGCGTATGTACGATAAATTGTATATTTTTGCATAATTATATGAGACTTGGTATGGTCTAGAGGAAAGTTCCGCATTAAAGTAATTTCTCAATCAAACATTGTTTTTTTAATCAGTAGAAAAATGCGTGACTCACTACTCTAATTGGTCCTAACCATGTGATTAATGCAAGAACTGAAACCAATATAACATGATCAAGTAATGGGCATTACACGTCCTATGTTCTTGTTGTCTAATTAGGAAGAACCAAACCAATACAGTTTGGTGGGCCTTCCCAACTTGACTAGTGAGCATTACTCGCAATGCTATCTATACAAAGTGAGCACTCACAGTGTAGTCATTCTTGTTCACTGTCATAGTGAGCTAGTTGGGCTCCGTTACGCTTGCTTTCGAGCCTTCTTTATATTAGAAAGGAGTGTCCTAAGACGAGGATAAGGAAGTTTCATATGGGGCTAAGGGATACACCTATGAATGAGTGGTTCAGTTCTGAAATAATTGGACTAAACTTCAATAATGACTTCCGCAACGTCGACATGATGGTGACACCTTAATATAAGGAATGCACCCTAAGGTGTCAATCTTTTAGTCTTGTGTTAATCCTTCTATTAACCGAGTGGGGTTGACAGTAGTATACCATCCTCTCTTAGACCACGGATCCTGTCCCATGGACGGCCTAAAGAGAAGCAAGCCACCATCGTTGCCCCTTTTAGGGTACATTTTAACCTTGCGATTAGGACATACACAATATGACATGCTTTGCACAAACTGTTTTCACGATATACCCCGCTGGAGTGAATCCTTCAATCAATTTTGTTATCATTTGAATTTATCACACCTATCTCTTTGATCATGGGCTATCAAGATACACTAATACCCACCTAAGAAAGGTGGGATTCTATCTCCCACTAGACTACCTATCCAGATTACTATACTCACTAAGAGAAAAGATTGCTTCCTATCCATTTCTTGCTTGTTCTCTTTCGACATTTGCTTCCTTCACACTCAATGAATAAAATCCAATGCGAGATTACCTGTCGATTACGGTGTGCTTGTGTTAGTTGATTTCGCATATCTCTTTCTTGTGCATGGGCAAGCTGCTCTTGCTCAAGTGGAATTAGTTGCAGTTGGCATGTATAAATAAGTAGAAAATCCTGTCTTCTTTGATTTTTGAATTTATAGGGAAGAATCCCCTAGCCTTAGCTCATCTAGTCATAGCTCATTGAGTGAATTACTTTTCATAGCCAAAGTCTAAAGAAAGAGCAGAATCGACATTCTTGGATTAGGCTGGTGCTATTTCTTATTTAAGAGAAATAATAAGGAGAAAGGCTGCCTTAGGTTTAGGAATTTTGAGTTATCTCTGCATTCATAGCCTAGTTTCATAGCCTTAGTGCCTAGCCTTCTACTTTTGATCCCGGGGAGAATAAAATAGTAAGAATGGTTGTTCTTGTATTAGTTGTGAAAGACACTCTTGACTCAGTTGATGTTGGTGGAATAGACCCTATGGGAGCCCCGTGAAGGCTAATTTCTCTGTCCGACTATCCCCCTATGTCAAAAATTGTTGCAATAAGGGTGACGTCATTGAGTTCCTGAAGGACATGCTTAGAAAAGGTATGAGAATATGTCACCAATTCTCTAAAGTCAAGGGCTGGAGAGTATAAGAGCGCACTTTGGTACTGAAAAAGATGACTCCTATTCTATTAGGAATTATCTGTCTTCTTGTTTTTACTAGAATTGTTAGTGGAACTTGCTTTTCACTAATCGAATGTATAAGAACTTTCCTATTTTCATGTAACAATCACTTATTGAACTTTGGTGACATTCGAATGGATTGTATTGTGGGTCTCCTCTAATCCCTTGATAGAAATGATTTTTTGCCTTTCCAGTACCAGCAGAAAATGTAACAATAGCAGGACTCTTTTATTTGTCAATATAGAAGATGCCCTAGAAAAAAGGGCAGTCAAGCAAGCTAGAGTAGGGCAGGTGCCAGTAAAGAGGATCAGTTCATAGAGAAAACATAGTAATAAAGGAGATATAGCGTGGTCTAGAGCCGGCGGCCTTCTTTTCAGAGGCTTCTTAGCCCTATCCACCAATCCCTTTCCACCTGACTGAGAACTTCTTATTTAACCCAGACGAACCCGTCTATCTTCATCACCCCCCACATTCAAACTATCTATACTTTGTCACCTTTAAATACAAAAATTCTTTTTCGAACTAAGGATGTAACCCTGACGGGGAATTAATTCCTAAAAATTTCTGTCTTTGTCCTCTACTTCGAGCTTGAAAGTCTCACAGGAATACTCGGGTCTTCCTCGGACCAAGCCAAAAGCTATTACGTCAATATCTCTGTGTAACATACGATGATTGCCAGCATTTGCTATGCATGTAGAATATTCTATGGGCCTGGTTATGCAAGCTTGCATGGAATAGGACCAACCTTGAATCCTGGATGGACTTCAAAATTCCCAAAAGGAGAAAAGGCACAGAAAACAAAGTTGTGGGAACAGTGAGCCTTGTTCTGATTCATGCAATTCCATATATTCTCTTACTTTTGTTAGAATCTCCGAGTCAGGCTCCTATGGTTGATGTTGTGGTAATCCCAATAACCCAATCCAAAAAGATCACATCGATCATATTAATCTTAATCTGACTAAAGCTTCCTGGCTAACATTTAGGTTTCCAACGAATCCGCTTCTCTCACAAGGTAAGAAAATAAGCTCATTATCATATAATCTTACCAAACAAATAGAAATAGGTTAATAATGCAACCGTAACTAAAGTCCAAAAAAGAAGAATATTAACATTCATCCGGGGAATAAAGCCTAACAGACTCCTCATTACTTTAGTTATTTATACACCGCCTTACTTCCAAAAAAACAAAGTTTATAGCTTGATAATAGTTTGATGACTAACTCCTCCCTCAAAAGAGTCAACAAGGACGGGAATAATAAAATAACCGTGGTATAGACAAAAAAGGCGCCTTACAAGCAAATTCTAGGGAGATCTTTGATTAAATATTCAATCATTATGCTCCTGTAAGGACTAACCATGTTACATTGGATATCTATCCACGAGTTAGCATGTTAGGCGGCTTAGACTTTCCAAGGGAAAAAAGAAAAACAAGTACATCAAAAATAGACAAAATAAACTTGACAGGAAATGAACAATTTGCTATCCACCATCGGGTAGATAGTTCATCCTGGTCATTTTAGAATGCGGCTCCTTAACTAACTAATGACAAGTTGCATGTTAGCTAAAAGGGAGCAGACTAGGGCACAAGCTCTTCTGTACCTTTCCTTGCCCCCTGAGAACACTTCAGAGATTTAGCTCACTTCTGTTGTTGATAGGGCCAATGCCAGTTGATTGCCGAGTTGGTAGCTGGATCTTGCTAATTTAGTGGGAGTTGATGGAAATCTCAAGGGACGTAAGGCTAACTACATCCTAATCCTACTAGGGCGACTAGAGCTCATGCCGTCTAAACATCATGCGTAAATCTTTTTCGAGTTAAGGAATAAAGTTACTTATGTATCAGTAGCTGAATCACTCTTTCAACGTGTTAAGGAGCATTCGCCTGAGATTAGATTCATGGGTAGCACTTGTAAAAGTAAGAAATTACCTTTTCGTTAGTTGTAGAGTAACTAACCACTTCAATTAGGCTCTGTGTTATCGGAACTGGGATTGGGATAGCCTGGTGTTTTTTCCTTCCTTTGGGAAGCAATCTCGCATATGAGAGTAGGCTTTCTTTTTCTTCACCTTCTTTCCTTTATTTCACTGAAGTTAGGTAGGTTAGGAAGTGAACCTAAGAGCAGTAAAAAAAAAAAAAAAAAAAAAAAAAAAGCTTGTATTCAGGAATCACCTTGGTCTTCTCATGTCAAACAAATGCCATTGAAACCTGATTTCCTCCTACGCAAGAAGGAATTGATTTTTAAGTTTGGTTTCAGGTTTTAGAGCTTAAGTTAGACTCAAAAGCACACTACCATATTCGACCAATTGACAGGCCTAGACCTAGCTACTATTTGAGCTATAAAGAGTGAGACTTCCTCTACCTCTCACTCGACTTTTAATTGACTATCTATCGGTAGAGTGTTTGATAATTTCAAGTGTAAAATAAAATGCCTCAAGTATATGACTATCATTGTAGTAGTTGAGGGTCGTCTCCACAGGGACAAAGATGAGATTAAGATCACTAAGTACGAAATTACCTAATCTAGCATCATTAAAACAATAAACAACTAAAACTTTCGATCATATAATAATCCCTAATTGTTCGGAAACTCTAATAGGATCTAAATATTCTTTAAACTAGATAAAGTAGCAAAGCCAAACTCAACCTCATAAACCCAAAAATCAAAACGAGCATCATGATTTAATAAAACTAAAAATGAGAAGAAAGCAAATAACAGTCGCAACCAGCCTTTACAACCCAGCAAACGAAGATGCACAAAAACAAAAATAGTCATACAGGAGAAAGAAGAGCACCAGAACTATAGCATAAAGGGAGGGAAGGATTCAACTTGATTTCTAAGTTTCTCAAAGCTCAATTACTCAAACCAATCACCCACCAAGCACAGACTGACTCAATTAAAGAAGAGGGCAGAGAAGGAGAGTGAAAAAATAGAGGAGGCAGAATAGGGGTGCCAATCTCGAATTCAGCTTATAACAACCCAGAAAACGCCAAACGGATCAAACTTGCTCAAACATGGCGAAAACGCCATTAACATCCATTTCGAGTTCCCAGACAATGGAAAAAATAGGGGCAAGGGGAAAATTGAAATTCCAAAATTACTAATACTTAAATTAATAATGTTCGAATTACTAATAATCAAAATTTCTAAAACGAGAAGGGGAAAGCTGAAAACACATCTAAAATCCCAATCCAAATAGATGACACGAAAAGAAAACCCTAAATTGCTGATACTTAAACTAACTAAAAGCCTAAAATTAAACATAAAAACGAAACACCTAATTTGATACCTGTTCACGCCACAACCTTCAATTTATACTCAAGCCCGGCTTCGTCTCAGCCCTTGATTCGCAGACGCTGTGGACGATCATGATGGGGATGTGCTGGTGTGCTGTACTAGCAGTGAAGGCACCGGTGAACGATGATGGAGATGGTGGATGAGGAGAGAAGAGAGACCAAGAGATGGGGTTGAGATGATGAGGCTTGAGAGTGTGTGAGAATGGGGAAAGGGGTATCGTGTTTCTGTTTCAGGTGGGACCCAAAAAGAGAGAGAAAGAAGGGATTAAGGGGGTGGTCGGGTCATATGCCCGGCACGTGTAGGGGGGAGCTGGGGTTTTTATTTGATTTTCCTTTTTTTTCTTCTTTTTGTTGATGGATGAAAGGGGTTAGATTGATTCTTGGGCTGTTGCTTCAACCCTTATTTCATGGCCTGAAATTTCATTTTCCAATAATTTCTTTATGTTTTTCGATTTTTTCTGCAAAATAACAAAACACAAATAAAAATTCTAACTAATAATCATTTTGAGCATAAAATCATATGTTAAGCGGTATAAAATTGTATGATTTTTGGGCTAAATAAATATCCCCACATCACGATTTTTCTCGTTATCGAGTAGAACAACTAAACTACCTAAAAAGAAATGTGAAATAAGAAAAAGAAAATCTTAACTTACTGTCGTGAGAATCACAGCTACTTTTAGCATATGCAACAAGCTCTTTGAACCCCTCGGTTTCCCAAGTGAACGAGTGAAGTCTCGTGAGGATTTTCAAGTGAAATACCCACAAAATTATTTCAAAAACAAAGGAAAATCTTTTTGGTTTTTTCAAAACACAACCATATAAACAAGTAATTGTGAAATTATGTACACAACTAGGCAATTGCATCACTCTAATAACCAAGTCACAAAGTATATACAAATAGAATGTACAATTAGAAGATAACGAAGTCAAAAAGAAGCATCCCGACTCTCATTTTTCACCCCCACACACAATATGCAATGATATGTATACCTTGGTGCATGTGCAAATGTGTATCAACTCTTTTGAATCAAGTTGCTAATATCGGCACCATCCCCGTTTCCTTGCCTAATTGCCTTATTTGTCAATTTTTCATTTTTTTTCAAGAATAATAATGCACACACGCTAAACGCGCTTGACTTAAAAATAGTCAGGCCTTCCCTAAAAAGGGTTTTATTAGATTGTGTAAGGCACTTATTTCATTACCCAAACAGATGTGAAATCAAGTAAAATAGCACATATTTAAGCCAATTAAAGATATGAAATAAAGATAGTGGATATGAACATTGGCGCCCGGGTTTTTATTCACTTTTTAGACTTTTCTGTTTTTTTCTTTTTTTTTTTGCATTTTCAAAAGTATAGAAGGCAATTTCGGCAAACAAATAGTTGACATGCCAATTTAACAACAAGACTCTAAGAATTGACGATAAAGTGAGCAAAGTGGCACAAAATCACACATACAAGATGGGGTTATTGTGAAAAATCGAACCTACATCCTTAACTAAACATCTCATCATGAAAACTCCATTTACATATGACTTAGTAACCTAGCCATCTGAGATCACAACAACCTAAGAAAGCACACAAAACCCAAAAGAAAAAGAAATTTTTTTTAAAATTTTTAAACATTTTTGAAAAAATATATACAAATGGGCACCTCACCCCATACCAAAACTTCACAATGTCCTCATTGTAGGAACTCAGGCATCAAAAAGCAATCATATAAGCTATACAATCGGGAAAACCCTATACAGTCACAAGTATATACAAACTAGGATACGAGAAAAATCAAAAACAAAACCAAAAACAAACACCCATATCTTCCTCTGAAACAAAACCAAAACTTGCCAAAATCATAATCAAAATCACAAAAATAACCAAAACACACCAAAACCTAACTAGAAATCACAAAAATCATAATTAAAATCACAAAGGAAAGTGAAAACAAACATAAACTAGAAATCAAATCAAACTCACCAAAATCACAATCAAATAAGAAAGCAGAAACAAAATCAATGCTAAAACAAAACAAAACCAAGCTGAAACCAAAACAAAACCACACACACATATTCATAAAAACCAAAAACCAAAATCACAAAAGAAAGCAAATCAAAAACCAAAGCCAAACAAAGAAAACAAAACCAATCAAGACCAAAACAAATCAAAACAAGACCAAGGACCTACTACCTACAAAACTAAACCAAAGGGAACCTAAAACAAAACAAGAGACAAAACAAAACAAAATATATAACCAATAAAACAAAAAGAAAGCACTAATTACCTATTTACAAAAATAGACCACCACTACCTAGAACGCAACTAAAACATCCTAAGAAAAACAAAAATACCCAACATAAATAAGGAACTACCAAATAAAAGACGAAAGAAAAGTAAAACTGAAACAAAACAAGACTCAAAAGAAAAGAAAAGCCAAACACAAAACCAAAACACAACCACTAAAACACTAAAAAGCAAACAAAAACAAAAAATCAAACAAAACCAAAAAATTAAACAAAACCAAAACCAAAGAGAAACAAGAACTCACAAAACCAAAAAACAAAACAATCAACTAAATCATAGAAAAACAATCCTTGATATCCATAACTATTCATAATCCTAGATATCCACAACTAACTAGTATTCACAAAATCATAACACAATCAATGGTGATCATAGCCAATACGGCTCAACAAATCCCAAATTGCTCCCCAAGATCGATCACCTATATGATCGCAATCCTAAATATCAACAACTAAGTACAAAAAGAAAAGAGAACAATCCTAAATATCCACAACTATGTACAAAAAGCGAGAAAGAAAAGAGAAAGGAGAAGAGGGGAGGGGTAGAATGATCATACTAGGTTGGATACAGATTGTACCCAAACTAAATGCATCACTCATATGACGCCGAGGAGCCTTAGCTGCTCCATCACAACCCATAAGCTGTTGCTCGTATCAAAACTAACCAATGCTCGAAGCAGCTTGTCAAATATACGGCCACAATCCTCATAAAAATGAAAGTAATTAGAAACATGAAGAATAGCCCAAATGAAGTGCATAAATGCAATGCAACTCAAGGCTCTCTTGAGCTTATCAAAGCTCGTAGCCCAAACAGAAAAGAGATGTGTATATGTAAAATCAGATGCACAAGTCAATGGTCTAAGAAAGATATGACTATATGAATGCATAAACCATCAAGAGTGGTCTGAATGATCAAAATGAAGTGCAACATCTCTAAAGGGGGAGGGAAGAGGACTAAGGCAAGACTAGTCACGTGAGATATAAAAATCAAAGCTCAAGGGAAGGCCTAAGGTGAAGTCCTTCACCTCAAAGTAATCCTCGAGTCTCTCTATATCACTATCATCAAGAGTCTGATTTGAACAGGGACTACGAAGCACAAAAGTATCAAACTCTACAAAAGTAGACCTAGGAGGGGTCTAAAGAAGGAAGAAAAAGGGGGACGGGAGAGGAAACGATGGAATGGGAAGGAAGGGGCTAACTCAGGAGTAGATTCATCAGAAATGAGACCATCAAGCTCCATGTGAGCTGAAACCTCATTAAACTCTACATCAAAAGGCTCATCAAGAGAATGCTCCTCAGAAAAAATATCCTCTGACTCAACTAATGTGCCACACTAATCAACAAAGCTACCATCAGTCTTAAAACCATCTCCTTCCTTGAACTCTCCTAAGGGAGCCAAGGGAAGAGAGGGGTCGGGGATAACTGAGACATTCTCAGAGGTGTCCAAAAGTGTGCTAGTCTCAAGGGGAGATGCAAAAGATGATAAGGGATCACTCGAAACCTCAAGGTCCTTAGAAGGTGTACTGTTATAACAATCATGCTCTAAAGGAATCGGTGTCTCACTCCTAATATCAAAGTCCTCACAAGACCTAAGGTCAGTCATGAGTAAACTTCACAAGTAAATCTCCTTATTGAAGGTAGCTAATGCCTCTAATCTATGTGGTATACCAAACAATAGACAAGTGTCAACATCATGGTCAAAGAAATCACAATAATCACATGAAACAGGAGCACATGAAGTATGAGAGTGCTCATAAGATATACCCTCAATCTGACTCTTAAATAAAGGTGTAGCATGCATCATATAAGGGTTGAGAGAGGGGTGACTAAAGATCTCTCTAGCATTGTCATACTCCCATGTATCATGAGCCAAATACTCAAAGAAATTCCAAATTTCATTAGCAGTCATAGTGAACAAATATTCCAAACCCTCGAGGTACATAGTCTCAACATGACCTATATTCATTATTAAGACCCTTAAAGATCACATGGCAAATTTCCCATTTCTCAAAACAATGATCAATATATTGAGCATGAAATTCATTCAATCGACTCAAATATCGCAAAAACACCTCATGCTCAAACTGAGGGAAATAGAAACTTATCATTTGTTTTTTTTGAACTTTTTAAAGTTTTTCAATTTTTAGGGGTTTTCAATTTTTTTTTCCAATTTTCTTGACATTTCCAGTGTTTTTTTGGATTTTTTCAAGAAGTGAACTAAACTAAGTCACTATTGATAATAAAATAAACAAAGCAAGATAAATCATATACAGCTAATGAGAAAGCTCAAAAAAAAAAAAAAGACAATGTAACCCAAATCTCATGTCATCGTCCTCGACAACGGCGCCAAAAACATGTTTGATAATTTCGAGTGTAAAATAAAATGGGGCAAGTATATGACTATCGTTGTAGTTGAGGGTCGTCTCCACAAGGACGAGGATGAGATCAAGTTCACTACGTACAAAGTTAACTAATCTAGCATCATTAAAACAATAAACAACTAAAACTTTCGATTATAAATGGATCAAATTCTAAATAATCTCTAACAATTCACAGACTCTAATAGGATCTAAATATTCTTTAAACTAGATAAAATAGCAAAACCAAACTCAACCCTTATAAACCTAAAAATTAGAATGAGCATCATGGTTTAATAAAACCAAAAACGAGGAGAAAGCAAATTATAGTCGCAATCAGCCTTTACAACCCAGCGAACAAAGATGAACAAAGTCTTTCAAAATGCACAAACGAAATAGTCATAGAGGAGAAAGAAGTGCACCAGAACTGTAGCATAAAGGGAGGGAAGGATTCAACCTGACTTCTAAGTTTCTTAAAGCTCCATTACTCAAACCAATCACCCACCAAGCACAGACTAACTCGATTAAAGAAAAGGGCAGAAAAGGAGAGTGAAAAAACAGAGGAGGCCGAACAGGGGTGCCAATCTCGAATTCAGCTTATAACAACCCAGAAAACGCAAAACGGATCAAACTCGCTCAAACATGGCGGAAACGCCATTAACATCCATTTTGAGTTCCCAGGCAACCAAAAAAAAAAAAAAAAAAAAGCAGGGGCAAGGGGAAAAATCGAAATTCCAAAATTACTAATACTTAAATTAATAATGTTCGAATTACTAAAATAGAATTACTAATAATCTAAATTTCTAAAAACGGGAAGGGGAAAGCTAAAAACATATCTAAAATCCCAATCCAAACAGATGACACGAAAAGAAAAACCTAAATTGCTTGTACTCGTATTAAATTAACTAAAAGCCTAAAATTAAACCTAAAAACGAAAAACTAAAACCTAATTTGATACCTATTCACGCCGCAACCTTCAATTTATACCCAAGCACGGCTTCATCTCACCCCTTAATTCACAAACGCTGTGGACAGTCATGATGGGGATGTGCTAGTGTGCTGTGCTGGCAGTGAAGGCACTAGTGAACGATGATGGAGATGGTGGATGAAGAGAGAAGAGAGACCGAGAGATGGGGTTGAGATGATGAGGCTGGAGAGTGTGTGAGAATGGGGAAAGGGGTGTCGTGTTTCTGTTTCGGGTGGCAGCCGAGAAGAGAGAGAAAGAAGGAATTAAGGGGGTGGTCAGGTCACGTGCCCAGTAAGTTTAGGAGGAGCTGGGGTTTTTATTTAATTTCCTTTTTTTTCTTTTTGTTGATGGATGAAATGGGTTGGACTGATTCTTGGGTTATTGCTTTAATCCTTCTTTCATGGCCCGAAATTTCATTTTCCAACAATTTCTTTATGTTTTTTGATTTTTTTTCTACAAAATAACCAAACACAAATAAAAATTCTAACTAATAATTATTTTGAGCATAAAATCATAGGCTAAGGGGGATAAAACTGTATGATTTTTGGGCTAAACATCGAGCAAGACAACCTCTCCCTACTTTAGTAGTTAGAGTGAGTTAGACCTCTTTAAGGTCCTTGAAGAAGTGAATCAGAAGGGGTTGATGAAAAGGATAAAGCAGAAAGGAGGTTCAAAGCATAGGGCATTCCTTAGTCAAATAGAAGGCGTCACTCCTTCATACAAAATTTTACCTCGTCAGAACTCCAATTATTGACGATTTTCAACATAAAAGGGCATTGCAATAAGTAGATCAGATCTACTTTCTGCTCCCTTGAAATGGGAATCTTTCATTGGTCAATCGTGGAAAGACGTCAGTCTCATTGGCAAGGCTCCTTTGACAATGGGACCAGTATACTGTCCATAGTAATCTCCATGATAAATATACTAAGTGGTAATTTCCCTTGCTTAATTTCCCTCTTGACCTGAACGGTGGGAGCTCTATTCCTGCTCATTCCCTTATGTTTTTTTAATTTTTAAGTCAAAGCACCTTTATAGCTTTCCTTTTAGGATCGATAATGGATTCTTCCTTCTCATCTGTGTCTGTTCAGTATTCGATATCGAAAAACTTCTTTTACCTAAGTAAGAAATTAAAATTTTGTCTTCTTTGGGAAATAGAATAAGCTGAGAAGGGTCGAATGACATCCTACATGATGACTCAGGTACAGTAACTGTGAGGCCCCCTTTGCATTCTGAGAGAGGTATTGGCTCTAAGCTCCTCATCAACCCCTAAAATGAAGTTTCCAGCTAATCAACTGACTACTTTGGCTGGCCCTTTTCTTTTAGTTCACACTTGAAAAAGGATCTGCTTCTTCCATCATTTACTTGAGAAAGCATAGAAGTTACATCTTTTTTCCTACAAGAAAACCAAGTTACCTGAGATAGGATCCTCATCTTGCTTAAATAAAGGAAGACTAAAAAATATCTAAATTGTTTTCTACTGGCTTTAAAGAAGAGAAGGCTTCTTCAGATTGCTTTTAGCAAATAAGAAAGAAAGATCCCAAGCTTATGCTGAATCAAGATTGGCATTGACTGGGTCTTCTTTGAGTTTCATATAAAGGGAGTTTAGTTAGTCGACCATTCAGTGAAGTTGTGAAAGCATCTAATGACAACATCTATAAAAGAAAGGCGAGGGCAGAAACAAAACCACTCGCTAAAGAATTAAAAGGTCTTAAGAGAAGGCAGGCCCGTAAGGAACTCAACTTCCTTCAGGAAGAAGATGACGATCGTTCGTAAATAGATGATTTTTCACTACCTGAGGGAGGAAGGAAGATCATTACTTGCTGCAGGAGATAAAAAAGGATAAGGTGATTACTGATTGGGACAGAAATGATTTCACTCAACTAATCAATCTTAGTCTTATTCCTTAGGGCAAAGAAATAGCTAATCCTTGCATCGTTAAGAGTTCTACCTTATTTGATTCTATTGATTGAGGCCTTAGCGAGGAATCAAGCTTAAGCTATGACCTTCTTAAACAACCCATTCTCGACATCCCCTATCATTAGAAGAATGAGATTCCTTGTTAGCTTCCGGGGAGCTGAGAAAAGATCGTTGATAGAAGTCGGCCCGATTTGCTAACTTTTAGGCTTTGAAGCCCTTGACCAGCGCATTCTCCTACTTCTCTATCCGAAAGATCCATAGTGACTCAATAGAAGCGAAGGACATTAAAGATTCAAGGCATGCTACTTAAGTCGCGAACCATAAAAATAAAAAGACTAAACACTTTCACAAGTCCCACTGCCAAGGTGGCTAATCTCAGGTACAAGCCAAATTAGGCCAACAAGGATGAAAATAGCCCTTCCTATTCCGAATCCTTCACCTATAAGTTATGTCGAATCTTTTTCTTTATCTTTAGTTCGTCAACTACCCTTCATCCCTTCTTCTGGAAAGTTAGAAATCTAGTCTTAGTACCTCTTCACACTCTTCTTTTTGTGATGCCCTTTTGAGGTAACTTAGATCCCGTCTTTGATTAATTTTCCATCCTAAGACTAAGGGCATCTATTTCAAGGCCAGTTACTTAAAAGTTTATGGATGGGAGTGCCTCGTAACCGATTTTTGCCTTCCTAATGGAAGTTTATTTAATGTGTTAAGGTCTTGACTCTAGATCACGCTTCCCAACTTAGTCTACGTAAAGTAGTGCTTTAGACCGCCAGTTCTTATACTTGTCATTCGGAAGGGGAGCACTAGTGTAACAGGTTATTATCTTTCATACCTGTATGATATACTCGCCATAGCATGCTCACTTTAATGTTAGACTAAAGCTCACTTTGCTATCTGATCTGCCTTTATTTTACCTTAATAGGCCATATAACATATGGTTCCTGAGACTATAACTAATATTGATGGATTGACTAGCCTTCCCTTCGTAATCTTGCCTTAGATCATAATATTAAGCCAGCTAGTCTTTTCGAAAAACTTCTTCTTAGCCAGCACTTCTCCACCAAAATTCTCCCAAGCCATTTAAACAGCCTAGTTTCGAATCTCTTTCTTTCCTTCCAGGAATGATTTACGAATACAACCGATTCGAAAAAAAGGTACTTCCTATACCCATAGAGTCAATGCAAGACAATTTGGTAAAAAATAGGAAGGTTTTGAAAACAAAAAAAGTTCAGTTTTTGACCTGCCATTGATCCAATTTGAGTCCTCTTTTTGGGGGAATTTGACCATACAAAGTATGTGCAGTATGTGATCGGGCGAACCTAGTATCTTAGTTAGCCAGTATGAAAGTAGAATCTCACTACTTGTTGCATGAGATGAGTTCATAGGCACAGGAGAAGATAGAGTTCCCATCTAAGCACTCGATAAATATGGCTTTCAGCCGTTGCGAGCTACTTGGAGAAAGATTACATAAAGTGGGGGTACTTTCTACCTACTATTGGGCATGCCTTGTCCACAGTTTCAGTTGTGGACTAGTGATTGATGGAGTGGGGTTTGACAACATACTCCACTGGAAGTATGAAAGCCTATCTCATTTTAGTATCTTAGGTAACAAGCTAGCTTCTAGGATAGCAAATTCTGTTCTTGGACAAAAAATTTTTAAAAAAATGTTTTTCAAGTAAAGATGAAAGTCAGCCATCCACATGATATTAACGAGTGGGAAATTTAGACCAATAGTCTAAGATATTAACTTATAACCATCCCGAGTCTAAAACTGGGTTAAGGTTAGTTTCCTTGCAGCTGTCCTCCCAGCCCTAAAAATCTATAGGATTTATTCTGCTATTCCTATACCTCTAACACTTTTTCCATAGCTTGTCATGCCTGGTTGGGATATTTCCAAGTATGTCTAAGATTCCATGCTTTTAAGAAATTCTTTAATAAATGTTTGATTTACCTTATTGCTTAGAGGATGTATAGCTCAACTTTAAAAGTTTTTAATACAGATTGTCTGTTTTTAAGGCTCTTTCTTCCCTGACCTAACATCATGTTTCATGTGGACTCTTTCCAGTATTCTTCCACGCCAGTCTATCTATCCGTATCTAAAGAGTCTACCTTATAGTATTAAGTCCTGAGTGCCTTGATATCGAGCCAGAATCTACGATTGCAGTTCAAAGGTAAGCCCTTCCAGCTATCTGTCCTTCTATGTTGCAGTGAGAAAGCCTTTGACTTTACATCTCAATTTCTAATTATAGGTCCATTGATTGACTTTTTCCTCAGCAGATGAGTGGTTGTATTCGACCGACACCTCTTACAACTAGTGCACTATTTTAGATAGTTTTAAAGGGGTGTATCGATAGAAAGTACTGAATCAATAATCCCTCAAAGGTCATTGCATTTATGTTGGATGCATGCTATACCTCAGGCCTCAATTAGCAGTCGTGAGGCTGGCATCTATTCATCATAACAGAATCTATCTTGCGTTGCTATCATTTGCTCTAGTTGAAAGGAATCTTCTTTCCTTCACATCATACTTTACACATTCTTCCTTATTCTCATAGGGACCGATTGCAACAAGTTATCATAACTTGTCAAATTCTCCAACAAGTCTATCATATTTCGAGTGTACTGCGTCGGCGCGTCATGCAATGCTTTCTTACTCATTTGATCTTGTTTTGTTAATAATAGCATAGCCTAGGACTGGGGACGAATGAAATAGGATTAACCAAATTTTCATTGTTAGGTTCAAATTCTTACAAAGTCTATATGAACTATTAGATTCATAGAGTATAATGACGCATTACATAGCTGAAGTAACCTTTCCTTCCGTATGTGATTTAGATAGGTATCGTGTACGTAAAGTGAAAAGAAAGAATTCACTCCTTTAACCTCTTTTTTGTGGTAGGTAGGAGAGAGAGTATAAGGATCAGATTCTTATCCTAAGCTTCTCTTAGGAATTAACCCACCCATCATACAAGGAAGGGATTGAAACCTTGGCAAGCTAGCTTATATTCGATTGGCCTGGCTGTCATTCTTTTTTCTTCTTGCTAGTTACTTAGAAAAGGAAGGTTCAGTAAAGATAGGTCCTTTCTCTAAACCCTAAACTAAGTCGTATTTGATATATAGGAAGAGTAACCACAAAGTAAATTGATTAACTTCAAAGTCGGGCTTCCTATCTAGACTGACTACAGCGTACAAGGGGGATTTTCTTATTTCTCCTTAATTAACCTTCCTATATCATCAAACTATTCTGACTATGTTAATAGAAGAGGATCTATCACCATATATACCATACTAACGGAAGGAAGGATCGATTCTTATCCGATAGCACGTTTGTAGTCTTTTTTCTTTCTATTAAAGAAGGCTTCATTTGACCCCACTAAGGACTAACGGATAATACATCCCCCCAGGAGCAGGACGAGATATAGAATTCTCGAGTAGTCAAAAGTCAAAATACTAAAAGGAAAGGTGGAACCATCCCCTCGTTTTTGATCCCCCGAAAAGCCTCTATTCCGCTCCCTGGGTGTATCTGCACTTTTTTCTTTATTATTACAATTAGGATCCTTTATCTATAGCGAGACGAATGAATGCAGTTGAGCTGGTGCTCATTATGCTCCATTAAAGAAAATCCCTATAATAGATTTCTTTTCTTAGGATGGTAGTGGGAGCCCAATCATTAGAAAGACGAGTTCTCAAGTGCAGGGATAGCAGAGTAGCTAAGCCAAACTTTGAAGTCATAAGTGTGGAGCCCGTTGGAATTGTTTTTGATATTCTTCCTTCTGTACTAAAAAAAGAGTACTTTCCATCGCATCGAGAATAGTATTTGAATCCTCTCCTCTGCCAGTTACTTCAAGTCAAAGCAATTTTCTCTCCCTATTTTGACAGAACGTATGATAAAGGGAACCTCGCCTCCTTCTGTATTGGATTCCATGTGCTTTTTAGCTTAGGTATTGACTTTCCTGGTTGGATGGATGAGGTTAATGTAACTACCATTCATTTCAATTTAATAGCAAGTATATCCTTTTTGTATACTTCAAAGAAGTGCATAGAGGGAATTCTAAAATAAAGAAAACAGGCTCTCGGACGACTAGCTGCTATAAGGAAAGGATGTAATAGACTAAGACTATATAAGGAGAATAATTATCTACAAAAAGGCCTTCCTTCTTTTATGACAAAAGGATTACAAAAGTGCTTAGTTCTTGATTGGATCACTAACTTGATTCACTAAGGAATAAATCAAAATAATACTTTGCTTACTGATGGAATGTCAATTTCCATGCCATTATTATAGCTCCCGAAAATCCCCGAATCCAAGATCAAGGCTGAATGGAATGAATTGGAAAGTGGAAACAAAAGAAAGGGAGAAGAGGGGCACTTATTGGTCCCAATCCTTTGAACATCTAATTCAAGAACTAAAAGTTATAGTAAAGCTAGCACCCGCTTTAACATAAACAAAGAAATTTCCCCCTGAAAGGCCAATGCTTTAACTGATTGAGAAAGGAGCTTAACCCAGCATACAATTAATTATTTACTGGTTATGAAGAATGGACTTTTTGTCTTTGTATTTGTTTTCGAGATGTTGACATTAACAAGGCTGACTTTTTATCCAACTTTCCATCATCACTTTATAATATCCTCGTGGGCAAGACCATTGGCTATGACATTCATGGATGCTTTCGCTTTCTCCGGATATAACCATATGAAGCTTGCTAAAAAAGATAAAATCATTCACTAGACGATGGGGAACCTATTGATACCTTGTCGTGCCATTCAGACTTTAAAATGCTAGACATATCAAAGGAAAAATCCCATGATATGTTACATGGAGGTATACGACATCAAAGTGAAATCCAAGACAGGGGAAGCTCACCATGAAGCCAAAGAGTCCTTGATAGAGCTTAAGCCCTAAAATACAAGCTCAAGACGAATCCAAAGAAATGAGTACACCAATTGGCAGGGGGATAGAAGTTGGTCTGTCCAAGGTGCGTGCTATACTTGATATGCTTCTGCCCTTAAAGAGGGAGAGAGGTCTCATTGGCAGACCTGATTGACTACAAATGTAATATTAGGACGAGGTACTGCAAGGCTCCAATTAAACTTCTGAATCGTTCTGGATTTTGCTTTTCGATTTCTCTCCATATAAACTTTGTTGCTGGATGCTAATTGTTGTAGGAGCTGGGACTTTTATACTTTTGAAGATGGACCTTCAGAAATGGGTTGGCTTTGTGAGCGTCAATATATTCTATAGCGTCCTATGGTTCCAGGTATCATACTTTCTCAAAATCGAACTGCATAGGTTAGGAGTAGTAAAGGATTGATCTGAGCATCCACTCTTAAGGGGCACCTACTCTATGTTGCTTGAGGTTGTTATTAGGGCTCATATTCTTCTAACTTCCTTTCTTTCTCTATTATTCAAACATCTCTGGTATATCCAAGATCATTAATAATCATTTCCTTGGCCGAGGGCTCGAAGGCTGGAACGATGGTTTCTTAGTTTACTTACGATTCAAATATGATTTGGGCATGAAAGATGGAAATGCCGGCATATGATTTTTATGTAATATAGTTTTCAGGGGCCTTCACCTGGATTCGATTTGGGCTAAGAAGCATCATTTTCCCGTCACGTGATAAGTGAGCTATGCTTAGTAAACTACTTTCTACAGCTAGGATAAGAGCCAAAGGGAATAGGGTGTGAACTTAGACTTGAAATTCCCCTCTTTCGAGTTCGGTCCTTTCAATCCACTAGAAGTGGACTTACCGACTTATCCACTACTCCTGTTTTACCAATCGATGTACCAAAGAAGGCCTCAACCACCGAGCAATTATGAGCAACTCACTCCATAAAGGCAGATTCTTCTATTCTAAAATGTATTGTTGAAATCTGATTCAAAATGCAATTGCCTGAGGAAATTGAAACTTTGCTTTAGAGCTTGAGATTTTGAAGGAAGGAAGACTGTGAGAAAAAGTTAATCTATCTTTTTCTTTAGGAGGCTTTTCCTGAAAACATAATTAAGCCTCGCATCTTGCCGCATGGATGCGCATACTTGTATGGATGTACCCTTGAGTAATAGGATTCTACTTAACTTCTCATGAAAGAATGAAAGCCCACCACCACCAACAATGGAATTGATCCTCAAGAGTAATTAAGAGAAAGTCTATGAGATATGATATATTTGACATATTAGGAGGACTTACTAATGAAAAACTTTGATCTAAAAATATTAGCAACTAAAAGTACAAATCTTTAATGGTTTAAACATTAATTAGGTCTCTTTTATTTTGATTTTTATATGTATTTGATTTTTCATTGCTGCGATATGTAAAATATGGAAAGATTAATTACTAATATTTCCTTAATAGTTTTAAAGTAAAATCACTTACACCTTTAGCTAAAAATTTTAACAACTAGAATGAAAATCCTTAACATTTTAAACACTTAACAGTCAAGTGACTCTAATTAATAGTAATATTGTATGCAAATGACCAACAATAATAAAGATTTGCCACTGTGGAACTACTTCAATTTGATAAATTGCTATTTTCAAAAACAAATTTCCTTCTCAAGAATAAATAATGCCAGTGGACTGATGCATCCACCCTTTTACTTCGTGTCATAGGTTGATAATTTCACTTAAATTTAAGCTCGTGCATCACTAGTAAACTCACTGGAAACCCTTACTAGTTGGCTAGTAAGCTTTGGTGGTTGCTTAACTTAGACTTAAAAAGCTAAGTAAGCACACACACTCAAGAGAACTTAGAGAGAGAGAGAAACAGAGAGAGAGAGAGAGAGAGAGAGAGAGAGAGAGAGAGAGAGTTTGGAATAATGCTTTGTATTGCACTTGGACGGCTTTCAATGACCTGAGGTACAAATGAGTCCCTTTGGGAATATATATACACATCAACCTCCTTAATGGACCATAGAGATCCATTTGATCATACGGCTAGTATTTCACATCCATAATATTATGGAGCATTCTAGAATATCCTAGTACAACCTAAAATGTTCTAGGATACCTCCACAAGGTCCTAGTCACTCTAGAAGGTTCTACAACAGTCTAAAAGACTCTGTAATTCCCCAGAAGGTTCTAGAACATCTTGAATGTTCTGGCATATTTCAGAAGGTTCTAGAGCATTGTGGAGGATTCTAGAATGTTCTTGAACTCTCTCGAAATACGACATGTGACATTCTCCCCCACTCAATCAGCAACGTTCCATTGCCGATGGGTCTTCGCATGCTTGGCTCTTGAGTTGCCTCATCCCCAAGAGGTGTCTCTTCTATTTGATTAGGTTGATGTGTTGCATTTAATTGCTCAGCACATCAATCTTTTGCATGCTTGTGTCCCATCCTTATTCTAGCCCGCTTCCTTGTTGCCAACTTCCTAGGCAATATCGAAGGCATGACATCCATAGGCCCCTCATCCCTCTTGAGAGAGGATAAGCGGCCTACCTCCTTACTCTCCATGAATCTAAGGGCGGGTAGCATCCTTTCTTTCTCAACTTCTCATCTCATAGGTGTTGCATGAGCTTGCCCATTGTCTGTGATGAGCAAGGTGCTAGCATAGGGAACTCTAACGGTTTTCACCTTATTAAGGAAGTCCATTCCTAGATAGAACTTCTGATCATCAAAAAGAGCGACGTTATGTCGACCTTACCTCTCCATGGTCTAACATGGGTGTCCGTAACGCGGGCAACTCCATAGATTGCAAGGCACTTCGCATTAACTTCCTTTACATAGCCCTTCTCCTTTTTATAAGGTAGGTCACCATGTATGCGTTGTCTGCTCCCATGTCCACCGTAGTTTGGAGTTTCTTACCTCCAACTTCGGTCTCTTCATACATGTAGCCACCGGCTTTCTCCCAACCTTGGATTGGATGACACTTAAGAGCGATATCGAGGCAATACTTATTTCCTTTTCATGTCTCTCCTGTTCCATCACAAGTGCAACAAGTTTCCATGCTTCGGGCAGTCGAAAACCCAATGAGGCCTGTTGCAAAGGTAGCATGAGTACTTACTTCAGCATTTATCCTTCTTATCCCTTCCCTTATACTTGAGTGATATTGGCTTATCCTACCTACGAGACTTGTCCTCAGTCTCCATCACTGTCACTATCATCATGGGTCTGCTTGCCTCGTAGCTTTGAGGAGTCTCTCTTGAACTCAATGAGTGACTCGGCAATGGCAATCGCCGATGCGAGGTCTTGCACCCCTCACCTCTTCAACTACATCTTGGCCCATCCCTAAAGGCCATCGAGGAAACGAAAGAGTGCTTCGTGTTCTCCCATGCTTGGAACTCCTAGAGTAGCTCTTGGAACTCCTTGGCATACTCCCTCTTAAACCCATTCCATGTGCTGATGGGATCGAATCCTCTCCAGACATCATCATACCTGTAACGCCACTAAAAAAGTGTAACACCTTAAGAGAGAAGATGACATTGCTTACTTTTTAAGCATCATCCTCGATGTCCATTTCCCTGAAGTACGCTTCGAGTCTCCAAAGGAAGTTGTCTATCTCTCTTGTACTCCTAGCCCCATGAGGCAGGAGGTCTTGGTGCATTCCCCCTTAGAGCGGCAAATACTTAGACGGCTCCACTATTGGTGTCATGCACACCTTGATATGTTCCTCTAAAGCCTCAACCTGTGCCTTGTACGCCTCAACCCCGACCTTGCAAGCCTCTACCTCGGCTTTGGAAGCTTAGAGTTCTCCATCCTTGACAGCCTCTTATGCTCAAAGGATTGGATCTCCCTCTTCAAATTGGCCACCATGGAGCTCATAGCCGCCTGCATCTCACCACAAAGCTCATCCATGTCCCTCGTGGACTTGAGCTCCTCGATGTGTTTGTCTATGTCCTCGACCCAAACCGTTAGGGCGAACAAAGAGCTGGTGAACTCCACAAGCCTATACTCGACAAGGATTATCACATCCTTGGTCTTGTCCTTGCCCTTCTTGCCACCTTATTGAGGGTTGGCATCGATCATGCTTGAAACCATGATCTCCTAAACAGTTGGCTTTGATACCAACTATCACGGGTTGATAATTTCAATCAAACTCAAACCCGTGCAACGCTAGCAAACTCACTCGAAACCCTTCCTACTTTGCTAGTAAGTCTTGATGGTTGCTTAACTTATACTTGAGAAGTTAAGTAAGTACACACACTCAAGAGAACTTAGAGAGAGAGAGAGAGAGAGAGAGAGAGAGAGAGAGAGTTTAGGAGAATGCTTTATATTGCACTTGGAAGGCTTTGAATGGCTTGATACACAAATGAGACCCCTTGAGGTTATATATAAACATCGGCCTCCTCAATGGAAGATGGAGATCTATTTGATTCTACGACTAGTATTATACATCCAGAATATTCTATATAAATATCCAAGATACTAGACATACATAGAATAGTGTGGAGTATTCTAAAATATCTTAGTACAACCTAGAAGGTTTTAGGATACTCCACAATGTCCTAGTCACTCTAGAAGATTTTAGGATACTCCACAATGTCCTAGTCACTCTAGAAGGTTATAGAACAGTCTAAACGGCTCTAGAGTGCCCCAAAAGATTTTAGAACATTCTCAAACGTTCTAGTATATTTTAGAAGGTTCCAAAGTATTATGAAAGATTCTAGAATGTTCCATAACTCTCCGGAAATGACACTCGTGACATTTGGGACCTAAGTAATTTAATCCCTATTCTTTTCAACTGATTTTTTTTCCCAAAATAAGTTCAGTTCAATTCCATTAAGAAAAAAGAAGTTCATTTTAACTTAGCAATAAAATATGTTCATTTCAACAAAAAGAATCAACTCAGTTCAGTATAGTTTAGCAAAAATAAGTTTAGTTCAATTCAGCTAATTTGAGTTCAATAAAATTGAGTTGAAAAGAATATGTCCTAAAATCCACTTCCAAAATTGCTCGAGACATGTAAGATGTAATAGATTTATGATATAAAAAAACTCATCAATGAAACAACTTATATTTAAACATTCCTTGGTGAATTCCCCTCAAAACTAATGTGACATTTATTTATTTATTTATGGTTCAAATGAACCACAAAGGCAGTACAATACAATGGGGGTAGATGAATCGAACTTGAGACCTAATGTATTCAGAATCTCAATCTTAACAACTTGGCTAAGACCTCATAACTAATGCAATATTTGATTGTATGTAATGAAATACCATTGTAATATATAGAGCCACCCTTACAATAAAATTATAGAGGAATGATACACGTCTTGGTGTAAGACACTTTTAAATGTCATGCTTCATCCTAAATTAACATATTTTATGATCTAAAATTATCAATTTTAATAGTTATATTTAATTATGAATTGCTAAGCTTAAATATTGGTCGGTTATGTCGGCGAAGTATTAAATGACGCCCTAATTGGATCAACCCTATCTGCAGGGGTATATTATATGTGTATTTCTGAAATATGGTAGATTATGGATAAAAATGTATTTTTACACAATGTATAATTTGTAATGTGTTTCCACTATTTAATCATATCATTTTTTTCAATTTAAAAATATAATAATATGATTTTAAAGTTAAAATAAGACACTTAAAAAGTATCTTGTAGTAAGACACTTGTTATTTTGCTAAAATTATAATTACATAATTTATGTTAATTGTAATTACATTTGAATGCATAATAAAGATAAATTTACAAACCTGATTGTAATATAAAATTATTTATATCTAATTAAACATTGTATATAAAAAAACAGAGTTGATGCTTGATAAATTGTGTACTTAAACAACCTGCTCTGCTCTGGAGGCAGCGAAAGTAGCGATCCCCATGGCTGCCGTGTCTCCACCGTCGTATCTCTCTCCTCCCGAAGTCCCGATGAAACTTCACGCCATCAATCGGGACAATCTCGTCCAGTCCCTGCGGAAGCACCTTGCCGAATCGAGTCGTCCGGTTCAAGGGCTGGTGCTACTTCAGGTATTTTGCAATCTCTATGATTACAAATTCCATTTTCGCGGTCTGTTGGATTTTCAAACAATGAACTGTTGGTTATTGCTAGGGCGGTGAAGAAAAAACTCGATATTGCACCGATCATGCGGAGCTTTTCCGGTAAGCAGTTTTGATGATTCAGAGTCAGATGCCTTGCGTTCGTCTTTTGTTTCTTAATTCTTTGATCGCTGATTAAGTTTGTCTGGATAATTTGATATTCGGTTAGTGCGTCTGTACATCCCCTCCCCCCCAAAAAAGAAAACTTCGCGGGTGGAGGGGAACCAATGTGTGTCGAATTGCACACTTCTTATGGCTATATGGAAGATGGGTTGAATGCTCGAGACAACTTAACTGGTTACCTTTATTTCACGTGTCAACAGAAAACTCATCATGAAATTCTCCCATATGAAAGGAAACAAAGGGGGAAAGAAATCATTCGGGCCTAAGGCTGTAAGGCCTACTGTGCATCATTGGTCAATTAATTTTGTCTCGCTCAATAAGGGAGCATTTTGGTTTTACCTGTAAGTCATGGCCCATAATCCTGATGTTCGGTAGGGGATGTTCCTGAAATGTGATAACGGGAACAGCCAATCAGTTGAAATGATCAAGTCAGACAGAGTATATGTCCAAAATGATGTCCTTTCTAACTTCCTGTTAACTGTTCGACATGCCGTTCCACTTCAGACTTTAGTGGACTAAATCAAATCTTGCCGAAGTTCTTGTGCTTCTTATTTGTAGTTTAGTAGGCTGGAAGTGCCTTCTCAGTTAAGGGTGTCGTAAACAATCTTTTTGTAAACTGCAGGGGACTATATGGCCCATATTGATCTTAAAAGCACAGCTAGTTGCTAGTTAGGCTAGTTAGCTAAGGCCAAATCTGCACCCCCAAGAGCCTTAGGCATAGTGCTGTTTAAGATGCATACCTAAGTATTGGGCTTATATTTGTCTAGTGAGGTGAAGGCTTCAGCTTCGTGTGCCTCTACAACAGTTAGTAAGTTTGCGAGGGAGACTGGTTGAAAAGACCATCAAAAGGTGGAAATTCTCCTTATTAGCACTTTTTCCAGATAACTTAACCAAAGCTTGACAAAAAGCCCTTTGATAGAAGCAAGTTAACGAGAGTCTCATGTACTATTAAAATCGGACTTGAAATTGGATTCTGAGAGGTAATTGGTGGTTGAACTCTTCCAATCAAGTATCTGGAGCCTACAGAGTCAGAGTCGCAGAGAGGGAGGTTGCAGTCCAATCCACCTGTGACCTGTCCAATGGTTGACATTTTGAAATGTTCAAAAAAAATTACCTCTGGTGATGAAATGATTTCACCTCCTGTGGTTCAAAAAAATTGCCTAAAGCATCATCGACCATTCGATTGGAGATTTGGAGACTATAAGATCGTAGTCCACCTCATACCTGTGCAACATCTAAGTCCACCAATTAATAAGCTTTGTTAGAATCCCCTATGTGAGTGGCAGATTTACTGTTCCCCTTGCTTTATTGCTTTGATTTTTCTTCATTTGTCTGCAAATCAAGGCTTCAGCTCTGCAATTTTGCTGCCCGTAAGGTGAACTGCAGTGTTTTGATCTTTCTTCTTCCTTCTTTCCTTTTTTTCTTTAACTTTTTCATTGTTGTTTGGGACAGTTACGGTTATGGACGTAGATTATGTTTGGTTTTTTCTTTTTCTTTTTTCAAAATGTGTTATCTATATTCTTTGGCTTCGTACATGAAGGAACTAGCTTTGTTTACTTATCTATTCTCCTTTTTAGACTTGTGTTTTAAAGTTTGTGAATTTATATTCCCTTTTATTAACATGCCTTAGAATGTTGGAAGTATGTCAAGGAAAAGTATCTATATGTTCTTTTGTTCCAATTTGGGTCTGGCATTATGGGCCTGTTCTATTTCACGTGTTAGATAGATAGATAGATGTAAAGAGATGTAAGGAGTTGTAAGAAGATGTAAGGAGTTGTAAGAATAGATGTAAGGAGTTGTTGAATTATTGAAGAGTTGTATAGTATAATTTCTTTACAATGAACGTTTTGGATGAAAAATAATAATATTAAAATAATATACTAATTGAAAATAAACAATTAATTAAGTTAATCACACAACAATAAAACATATTAATCCCCATAAATTTGATGAATAAAATTTCGTCCACTTGAGGTAATTTTTTATATGAACATTAGTTTGATCGAATAAGCAAAGTATAACAAAAAAAAATTTTTTTTTGACAAAATTGAATTCAACTCTTCAAATAAATTCCTATTTTAAGTAAATAATTATAAATATAAATAAATGTATGGTCAATATTGTTCCCATGAAATTTTATCAATAAACCATTAAAACATTACGCTTAACATGCAAAAATTGTTTTGTCATATAACAACCAAAACTTGAAAATTATCTTTCAAAATCTAAAAAAAATAAAATAAAAATAAAATTCAAATATAATTTACGTTGTTATATTATGTTTTTATGTTTATATAAATGTTGTGTTCATAAGACATTTATAAATTTTGTATATTCGTAGTATCATTAAAAAAATATACATATTTTTGTAACTAAAATAAATGAATGTTATAGAAAATCTATGAGATGTAAGAAGATGTATGAAGATGTAAGGAGATGTAAGGAGCTGTAAGGAGATGTAAGCTCTTAGCTAAATCCAAAAACACGCGAAATAGAACAGGGCCTATGTGATGCCTATTCCTAGTGGCCTAGCTATCTGAACCCTTTGTTCCATGGTGCCTTTCATAAATCATGCCTTTTAAAAACTAGACCCCTCTAGCAATATCCAATATTATGTTCGTTACGCATCATGAGAAGCACGAGAATAGTAGTAGGGTATGATATATTGATGTTGTCATTTAAAAAAGTGAGGCACAATTGATGACGGATAGCCTACTGATAGAGTACAATAGTGGTGAATTTAGGAGAGGAGTCAATAACACTGTATGTAGTTTAATGGCAAAGTAAAGAAAGAGGATAACTGAAAGGTTTTCCATTTCCATTTTGTTGGTTTGTATGTTATTGGGGTGACATTTTTAGTTTGGTTGGTGGACTGACCTAATGTAGAGGCCCATTTATCATGGATATAGTGTATGCCTTCGTGGGGAAGAGGATGGGTTGGGGATCGGGAAGGGGGAAAAGACATCTTCCATGACTTTGCTTGGTTTGGACTTTGGAGCATTTCAAACCGATCTTTTGTCTACGGAGATTAAGCTTCCTCCATTTAACCCATATGGTGGCTAATGCGGCAATTTGTTTAATTTTCATATGTTCGAAGCTCTCTCGATAGGTGTAAAACTCCTCTCTCAATGGGGAGCATTACACCGCCCAGATCTCTTGATGAAGTCCCCGAGGCTAAATAGGTTCATAATCTAATTTTTATTGAGGCCAAAGCTCGAGGAAGGTGGAGGTGGCGCAATTCCCCCCCCTCAAAGACTCGTTAGAGTTCCTCTGCAGCTGGCGTTGTTCAGATATTGCCCTCGCTTGGTGCATCACCAATAACCTGTAACTTAGCTAATGGAGCTGCAAGTTACTTTGCTAGTTACTCGCTTGGGATGTTGCACTCCTCCTTGCACATTAGCTATCATCGTAGTACATAACAACTCATATCCACCTTGCCCCATCACACACTCGGTTTCAAGGCTACTCTGAATATCAACTTGTGGGATCAAGGGCTTGTTCGGGAAAAGAGAACATAGAGTCTAAAATAAGTAGTAGTTGCCAGAGCCGAGTCAACATGAGCCAGTATCCTTTACATAAATGTCTTGCCAACATCATTTAATTACTTATGCAACATAGGGACTTTAGCTCCACACGACTATTCCAAAATAACTTTAGCTAACCACCAACAAAGAGGTAACCACATAACAAAAGCAGCAAACCACACCTTCACTGGCCTTGTACTTAATCTGAACCTGGAAAAAGGGGAAAGAAATAGGGGGTGACCAAACCACACGCTCAATGGGTAATCAACATTGCAAAACCAAAACCTTTGCACGTTATTGGTTTATATAATAGCACGCATAGATTAGTAGTTTAATAGTACAGTAGGACATCATTGCATCAATTAAACATATGGATAATCTACCTCCTATATCTAACCAATAACCACATACGCAAGACCAATTTTAGCAAAGCCGCCTCAAGGTTGTTTAAACAACTCACACACACCAATTGTGAATCCATTACAGACTGAGATATAGCATTAAGTACAACCGAAATCATTTGGAAGCTAAGCCTTCGATCTACAACAATTGGAAATAAACAAGTTATTAATCCCATTTAGGGTGTTGGATTGCGTCTACTTGCTAGTGCCCTCTACACTAGAGTGATGGCGACCCATTTGACTCTTCGATTCCCTAGAAATACTAAAGTCAAGGAGGAGCCCATTTAACTTGAACCACACGGATTAATTAGGAGTCCCGAACTGTGATACCTGACTGCAATGACCGAGCTCCCCTGTGAGCACTAGACCATTAACATAGACTGCAGAGGTTAATTAGGAGCTCCTGAACACCCCTGTGGTACTAGACTTTCCATCCCTTAAAACCATTCAATTAATAGAATTCACTTAAAAAGGGATCAAAGAGACCCCACACTCTTTGAAACTCTTTTAACAAAATAATTCCAATCAGCAGAAATCACTTTGGTTTAATTGAAGAATGGTCATTTGACACCTTTAAATATTTTTTAGGGCATTGAATCAACCAAGTAATTCTAATAAAGGCCACTCTTTTCAAACCATTTGAATCACAACCCGTTAAAACAGTGGGAAGGCATTACTTTTGTCAAACAATTAATTTTGAACTTGATTGAAATCTTACATATTTCAAACAATCATTTCAAGTCCAAAAACTTGCATCACTCACACCCAAATACTAATTTCAAGAAAACATCTACAGTTGTCACGCTTGATACTTAATGGCAAGCAATTACACACACTCACATAGAGCGACTTGCAGGTTGCAATCAGTTTTCTTCAGTTCCCTTAAGCTCAGGTCAAGTTCAATTCAGGATTGGGTCAGTTTCAGATTCTGGTTCAGTTTGTCATCAATCTCAGTTTAGGTTAGGTCTCAAGTCTTGTCCGGGTTCACGTTCAGTTTTTCTTCTCTCTGATTTCCCAGCAACAACGCATAAACATCTCCAACCAAGGGAGGCTAGAACAGAACCAGCTCAGATTGTGTGCTGACAGGTTCACCTGAGGCATTCCAAAGTTGGACTGTTGGAGCAGCTGGCTGGACCAGCCAACAGATTGAACTGTCTTGTTCTGTCCTGTCTGTAATGCAACACCAGCTGCAACACATGTTCCCAGCCCCTAAAAGATGTCTATTATATCTAAATGCATTCCCACACTCCCATGTTCATGGTTCCCACTACTGTAATCAATTTCAGGAAGAGGAAATTCATAAAACAGAAGGGGGAGGGAGTTGGCAAAGAGCTTTTCGAAGAGCTTTTTGGCCAAAAATCTTTTTCGACCAAAAGTAGCTGGTTAACTAAGTTCAAAAGCTAATTCGGGTGTTTGATAAGATAGCTTTTTAGAAGAGCTTTTTGGGTCCCGAAAGCTAACTTGAAAAAACTAATTGTATGAGTAGAGGGACCAGATCAGATACCGGTAGAAGTGTGGAAGTGTTTGGGTGAAGAGTGATTGAAGTGGTTAGCAGAGCTTTTCAATGTAATTTTGAGGACTGCTAAGATGCCCAGAGAATGAAGGTTTAGTATAATCATCCCATTGTACAAGAACAAAGGGGATATTCAAGAATGTAATAACTATAGGGGTATAAAGTTGCTCAGTCACACTATGAAGTTGTGGGAGAGGGTGATTGAGCGAAGATTGCGGAAGGATATTTAGATATCTGAGAACCAATTTGGTTTTATGCAGGGCAGATCAACCACAGGGGCGATTTACCTCCTTAGAAGACTTATGGAATTGTACAGAGATAGAAAGGTAGATCTTCATATGGTGTTCATTGATCTGAAAAAAGCTTATGATAGAGTTCCGCGTGAAGTGTTGTGGGAATGCTTAGAAAAGAAAGGAGTGTCTCCTTTGTATATTTGACTTATTAAGGATATGGACGTGGGAGGTAGGACGAATGTTAGGACGCCAGGAGGGGTTACCAATGACTTCTTCGTTGGTGTGGGCCTGCACCAGGGTTCCGCCCTAAGTCCGTTTCTTTTCACTCTAATTATGGATGAACTTACAAAAGGGCTTCAAGGTGGGTTACCATGGTGTATGTTGTTTGCAGATGACATTGTTCTTATTGATGTAACCAGAGAAGGAGTTAACGACAAGTTGGAGCGATAGAGACATACACTGGAGTCTAGAGGTTTTAGAGTAAGTAGATCGAAAACGGAATACCTTCGTTGCTGTTTCAGCGGTAGAGAAGATGGGAGGGGAGTAGTCACCATTGAGGGGATGGCGATACCGAAGGTCGAGAAGTTTAAATATCTAGGCTCAATCATTTACCAGAACGGGGATATTGACGAAGACATTAATCAGCGCATTAAAGCGGGTTGGATTAAATGGAAGAATGCTTCAGGAGTGCTTTGTGATAAGAGAATGCCTGTAGGACTAAAAGACAAAGTCTACCGTATGGTAGTTAGACGTGCTGTTTTGTATGGTGCGGAGTGTTGGCCTCTAAAAAAGACGCAGGTCCAAAAGTTAATGGTAGCAGAGATGAGGATGATTAGATGGATTTGTGGTTATACGAGAATGGATAGAATTAGTAATGGAGTAATTAGAGACTTAGTTAAAGTTGCACCTATCGAAGATAAGATGAGAGAAACAAGACTCAGATGGTTCGGCCATGTGAAAAGAAGGAGCGTGGATGCTCCAGTGAGGCGATGCGAGAGCATTAACATCCCCGAAGGGAAAAGAGGGAGGGGGCGACCTAAAAAGAATTTGGACGAGGTGATTAGAGAGGACTTGAAAGTTGTCAGGCTGACGGAGGATGTGGCTCAGGATAGGAGACTTTGGCGGGATAGAATTAAGATCTTAGATCTCAGAGAGGTGGCTTCGTAGCTACCTTTCATTTGCGTTATGATAGGTTGGTTGTTGTTTTTGGGATATTGTGTTTGTATGCAGGTGGTATCTGGGAAGAAACATTGTTTGACTACGTTTGTTGGCTAAGGTATGATTCTTTCCTCTGCTTCGTGGTACTAATGTCTACATAGCTACTGTCCCTATTTTAGTACTCCTTTATTCAACTCCGTGATGCTTACCCTTAGTTTTGCTCCTTAAAATGTGTTCCCAAAATCGTCCTTTTATACAATTGTTTCCTCAAAATCCTTCTCCTATGAAATATTTTCACAAATTCTCGTTTTGTGGGTCTTTTGGAATCAGCATCTCAACAGGCAGTTATGCCGGTTGAGGTAAGGTTGCGTACACCTAAATCTTCCCAGACTCCGCGAAAGCGGGACCCACACTGGGAGGTGGTGGTGGTGGTGTTGTTGTATGAGTTTTTTGGAAGCGTTTTTCGAAGAATTAGCTTTTTGTCTCACAACTTTATTAGAATCAGCTATCCATCAAATAGTTTTTCTATAAACAAATAATACGAATAACTAATATAGATAGCAAACAACTGTTAGGGTCATAATAAACCAAAAAGCCAAAAACAGGCAAACTCATAAAGGATCTCTGTCACT
This sequence comes from Carnegiea gigantea, assembly GCA_029747015.1. Lineage (NCBI taxonomy): Eukaryota > Viridiplantae > Streptophyta > Magnoliopsida > Caryophyllales > Cactaceae > Carnegiea > Carnegiea gigantea. Next base: position 91,163 of record JAKOGI010001388.1, read on the forward strand.
GAACTTTCACCCAAAATCAATTTCAGACAACAATGTCAACAACAAAATTTACCCAAATCCTTCACATTCAACCCCTAATTTCAACACCCAAACCTTCGTCTAAGCACATGGGTTGGTGATTTTAAGCAACAAAATAATTTTGGTTCAAAATTATGATTAACTTAAACGGGAGATTACCCACTTTGAAGCTTTAGGGTTTGGGACAAATTAAATGGAAATTAGAGGTGATGGCCCAAATTGTCGCTTCCCTCTTCTTCTTGCTCGGCTCTACCCTCCTCTGCCGTGTCCCCTTTCTTCGTCTTCTTCTCGCACCTGCTCTTTCTCCTCCTTCTGCCTTCTACCTTTGTCTTCTTCTGCTTCTTCTTTTCCTCTCTCTCCTCTTTCTTCTTCGCTCTCACCCTTTTCCTCCCTTTGTTTCTTTTTCTCAGTGATGTAGTGATAGTGGTGTGTGTGTCAGTGTTTAAGGAACTAAACCTACCTAGGCTCCTGTCTTCTTTTCCCCGCTGTGTGGTAGCAACACCCAGAAGCCCCCCTCTTTTTTGTAACTCACTAATGAGCAGGCTAAGCACTTGGGCTATTGAGAAATAAATTCAAATAAATAAATTCCAAATGGACTATATAGAATATCTGCACTGAGGCCTATATGCTAAACAAAAAACTTTGGTCCAACTAGCCACACTCAAAAGCACACATCAGGAAGTACAACAGATTAACTTAAATTGCATTTCCCAACCAATTAGTCCTCATAATTAATTAAGTAAAAATATTAGAATAGCTAACATGTATAATTAGTCAACTAAAATTTCGCGGCTCTTACAATTGGTATACTAAAATCTGCATTTTCGGAGTCTAGGTTTCTTTTGTTTTGCATTGAGAAATTTAGCTTAATTTCTGATTCTTTCCACAAGTTTTTGTTAATTTGGCAAATTTAAATTTCTTTATTCAAGTGTTTTATCATATCCATTATCATGACCGTGTTCATGTCCTAGTTTACTAGAAAGCAGTTGTATTATCCCATGTCTGTGTTGTGTTATTGTACATGCATCCTTTTGGTTTAAAAGCCTATCTAGGAGTGGGCAGTCAGGATAAGGAGTCCTCTTTTAGGGGCAGAGAGAGGAAATGAACCCTTGCAGGTGGTTCAGACCTCAAACCCTCAGCATGGAAGGTTGAGTACTCCACATTTGCCCAAAGCTGAGAGGGGGTAAAAAGCTGATATTGGCCCGAATACTTAGGCCGGCAGTACACGATCTCCTTACAAGTGGGCGTGACTGCCAAGGTTTGAAACTTGGCCATGACAGAGGAAGGCCATAGCCTTGCTAACTCAAACAAGTTGGTTTGATTGCATGCATCATAATGGGCATTTTGTTGTTGGTCAATAGTGAAAATTCCTGGCAGAAATTACTTTTGTCTTTGAGGCTGTGGAGATATCTCTTCAACGCTTCAAGGATACTTCCATCAAGACTTTATTTTTGGGTAAGGGGAACTTTTGTTATTCTTCTTTTGATTGTGTTGATTTTGTGGATAGTTTCCGTATTGGATGTGTGTAGCTTTTATAGGATGCTAGCTTTGCATCCAACCTTTTAGTCTTCATTTATATGGTATAATTCCCCCCCCCCCCAAAAAAAAAAGAAAATTGCTGTCAGAAATTGCATTTATGTTGATGAAATGCTGCCTGGAGGCCTTTTTCTAATGATAGTGAAATGGGAAATTTCCGAAGATGTCCCTGAAGTTGTCAATGTATCTTGATCATTTGGATGTTCATTAGGGATTATTTGAAAAGAAAAAGTTAAGTTTATGTGAATCGGAGTAGACAAATGGATTGCATTTGCATGTGGCTTCAGAAAAATCCTTATGCATAATTGCATCTGTGTGGTCCCTTTGCTTTTGTGCAATTGAACTTTCTCATGTAATTTGCAATGGCTTAGCTGTACTTTGCTACTCTGGAGTTTGGACATTCCAATGCATGTATTTTCTTTGCTTTCTTCTATTGAGATGCTAAACGACCTATCTTTTGCTGAATGTTCTGCTAGGCAGGAGAGTTATTTTGCTTACTTATTTGGAGTGAGGGAGCCCGGCTTCTATGGAGCGGTTGTAAGTTGCTTCTCTCTCTGTTTCCCCCATATAGTGTAAAGGTCTCTCTGCCTCTTCACCCACACCCATATTTTGCCTGATTGTCTGTTCCTTTGGCATTTGTCTAGTTAATGTTACAGACTTACAGCAAGTCATTGCTATTAAGTACGGTAGTGTAGAGGGGCTAAGCTATGGAAGCCAAATCTGTCCTCCCTACCGCAGAGAGTGTGCCTTTTTGTGCATTTTTTTGGGTTTTTTGGAGGGGGGGGGGGGGGGGGGAGGGGGGGGTTAAAATTACCATCAGATGACATATGCTTATATCACAGATCCACAGATAAATGAGTATATATTTTTTTAATGAATATATTCTTTAATTCTTATCTCATAGGTGAATCTCTTTTTTGTTTTAATTTTATCCTTCTTGCTTAGCTCTCATGCCTGTGTTATTATGAGAGATATTGTTACTACTTAGGAGCTTCTAATAAAGTAGAATGGGGGAGATTTTTTAAAAAAAAAAAGTGACATGGCAACTTGGAAAGTTAGAATTCACAGTAGCTAAACTCTTGAATAGACTTGGCAGTTGAGTTTAGGGTCAGGTCCATTTCGAGTGGGGTCATGTCTGGTTCAATGAGATATTGGACTGTTCATTTTTTTTCCTTGGATTTGACTTCAGGTCCATCAGTGTTTGGTTGAATAAACCCAGTGGTGTAGCTAGGTTTCAAATTAAGGGATGTCGGGATTAAACATCCACGTAATATAAAATTTAAAATTAGTTCTGAAAATGAAAGTACATATCTAATACATTTAAAAATCGTACCTCGATGAGATCTCATGTTTTGAAAGTGACATAGCTTTCTGAGTTTCTGAAAGTCACCAACCAATCGCTTAACCAATGGTGAGTCTGTTGTGAGTTTTGTGATGAAAGTACATAGCTAATATTTTCTTCAGTCAATGGTGAGTTTTGTGATGTAGAGACTAAACCGACCGATCACTAGGTTATCTTGTCGAAAACTTGTCCATTTCAAACTGGAAAATAATCCTCTCCTTATTTAGGTTTTTGGTTCTTAGTGCTCACATGAACAAATCAAGCTAATTATGTTTAGAAATCAAGAGCATAAAAATTCAAAATTAATTAACAAAAATTTTAAGCTTTATTTTTTGAGGTTGTTGTATAGTTGGAGTGTCGGGCTATGTGGTAACAAAAATTTAAATTTCTTAGCTTTTGTCGATTGCATTATGGATGAGAGCTTAAGGACATAATGTTTTTGTATTTGCCTCTTTTGTAAATGGGTGACATCCCCTTGGTGTCCTTTCAATATACCTCTTAATTACTTACCCAAAAAAAAAAAATCAAAATTAATTAACTAACCAATTTATTAGGTTTTTCTAGAAATTGAGAGCGTAACAACGCAAAATTAATTAGCCAACCAATTTTCCCTATAACAAATAACGACCAACCAAATTGCCCAAGATCCATAACCAAAAACCCTAATTCATTAATTCATGGGAGTATATTACTAAATTCACCACGTAGTTAATTAGACTTTGACTAAAATTGGTAATTCGAACATAATAATTTGCAAAAGAATATAATTATAAACCAAAATTAGGGATTTATGTCAAATTTAAACATTAGGATGCTTTGATTTTTTTTTTGGGGGGGTTGGGGAAGGGGAGGAAATTACTATGAAAAAAGAGATTAAACACTAATTCATGAGAGAAAATTACTAAATCCACCAATTATTCAACATTAATAAATTAAACATAATAATCTTGAAAAGAACATAACCATTATCTTGAATTTAGCTTTAGGATGCTTTGGAAATTAGGGGAGATTAATTGGCAAAAAAAATTTAAAAAAAAAACAAAAGGGATACATGGGCGCATGAGGTTTGAATAGGTGACCCCAATCAGGAAGGAAAGGAAGGTTGGCATGAGGTGCTAGAACCACCCGAATAAACAACAGCGTGTGATCCTTGTATAATTTGTATATATAATTTCTTTTTTTTCCAGAATCTATAATATGTATATTTTCCCCAAAAACCTGGGGTGTCAAATGACACCCCTTGCACCAACGTAGCTCTGCCCCTGAACAAGCCTGTCTTGCAAAGGGAAGCAACCTTGTAGATTTTAGGCCAATTAGGTTATAGATCAAAATTGGGTTGGGCCTATTTTAGGTCCTATGCTAGGTATATGTCCATGTTTTCCACCTTGGCAAATCAGGTAAGGGTTAGTTTTGCCTGTTCATTACTTAACACACTATTTTGGAAAGATGTAGTTCTAGAATGCATAGTTGCTTGGCATTTTAGTGTTTCAGTATCATTGTGCTTATGCTCAAATATTGGCCCTATTTTTGTTTGGCTATGAAATGACTGAGATGCATTGTTGTTTTCGTCTTCCTATGGATTATGATTGGTGTGCTTCATGGTATTTTGCATTTGCATGACATGTTCATTCTGCAGCAGGGCAAGGTACATGACGGTGGGAGGCATATTTATGATTTATACGTCTCCAGTAGTTCCATTGTGCTCCTATTGCTATGTAATATTACCTTTTTGTTTCCTTTTTTATGGCTTCGTTGTATTTCTCTTCTTCTGTGTGCTTTGTAATCTGTTAAGCATCATAGCTTGTTAAAATCCATGCATGGCTATGTGAGATGATGGGAAAAAAGAAGGGATTTGAGAGGTAGAGAGAGTGGAGGAGGAATGGAAAGAGGGAGAAATATCGCTTATATGTGAAGTCAATTATCAATGATTGATATTCATCAAAGGTTTATACAACCTAAGACATGTACTCTATGTATAAAACTCTATGAGTTGGAAATCTAGTTAAAAATTCACCTAAATCTATCCTAAATAGAATAGGAGGCCAATCTTATTGAAATGCTACTAATCACCTTATATTGCTCATCTCAAATATCCTATAGTATTATTTGTGAAAATCATGTAAAATACCAATACACAATATATTTGCAAATACTAGAATATATCTTGTATTCTTGATTTTGGCTTTCTATACTTTATCCATAATCTCTTTGAGGTTGTCGCCTGCTCTTTGTTCTCATTGTTTTGACTATGCTTTCAAATTCCTCTATGCCTGTTGATGCAGAGTAAGAGCCGAAATTATCTTCATAAGTTGGTTAGGTTGAAAGATATATCGGTCGAGATTGCGGTTTCGGCTTTGGTCGCGATATGGAAAATCGCGCTAATGCGAAAAATGCATTCCATATCACAGCTAAAACGCAGTTCGGCTAATCAATGTGACTCTTTCGTCGCGGATCGACCATATTTTGAATCCATGAATAGTTTCATAATGCACTTGCTAGTGGTGGATTATGTGAAATGAAGCTTTTAGTAGAAGCTGTTCAGAATTTTTAGTTTTAGGTTAACTCTGAGCTTCGTTTTGGATGATCAAATAAGCTCCAAAATTAGTGCTTTAGTTATGATTGGATAGCTCCAGATGTTTGTCTTCCAACAAGCTAAAGATTTCCTTCAAATTCCAAGGATTGAGCGAGTTATGGAGCTTAAAGCCAGCAAGGTTCGGTGCAGGTGTCGATATGCACGGTTTTAATTAGGAGCTTAATTGGGCCAAGAAATAGATGATTTAGGGGTTAAAGCTTATTTTCGAAAGTTGATATACACTTTCAGAAACTTTCCCCTAAAATCTCTCTCCTAAATTCCTCCATTTGAGATGACGGAGCATGTCACCAAGGTAGTACATGTGCTACAAATTCCAACCTAGTATTTATCTAGTGGCCCTAATTTTAATTGTATAACTTGCTGGAATTTCATTGGTTGTTTTTTTTGCAATTCTATTGGTTGGTACAAAGGTTGGAGAGGACGGCTTTATCTCTCTAGAACTTAGTATTAAAAAGCGCGAGGCGCACTGAGGCGCATAGGGTCTCAAAGTGCAAGGCGCAAGGCGTGAGGCGAAGGCGCACACATCATGAATGCGAGGCGCACTTGTATGCAAAATTTTTTTTAAGTCTTTTAGATTTCACAAAGTATATTTTGCAGAAACAAGTTAGATTAAGTGCATTAAAAAAGTGATTAGATATCAATACAACTACTAGACATCAATATAACTATTAACACTGCAAATAACCTTTAGATATGTTATCATCGTAATTCCCCAATGCACACACTTACTGTACAAGCATAGCTCACCTTTAAGCTCCCAAGGAAGGAAAAAAAGAAAAAAGGTAAAGGCAAGGCCAAGAAAAAGAAGAAAAAAGATGAAGATATAGTCTTGCATCCTTGGGGCATACCTCATCCCCTCCGAGGCGCCAACCTTGTAGCCTCACGCCGAAAGCGGGCTTTTTAAAACTAAGCTCTAGAAGAGTAGTGAATTTGGGTCTTCCCTTTATTTCAATCTTTGGTGCTTAGGATTTTTGCGATGGAATGGTGGGTTGAGTAGTTTAGGTGGTGGTCTAGCCTTTATCCTGAACATCTCTCTTAATTATTGTTGATTTTTGTTATCACAAATTAAAAATCCACAAAAATTCTTTCGTTTAAGGGTTTGATCTTGACTTGGAGTTGAAATCTTGTTTGGGGATATGTCGTCTAAGTGCTACTTTTTCATCGATGGTTGTTCTTCCTCATTTATTTGAGAATCTTCATCAATATCTTATGCCTTTATTTGGCAAGGGTATTCTCACATGGGTCACCTGTCGTTTGGCAAGGTATTCTCACATGGGTCACCTGTCATTAGACATCTAGACTTCTCTAGGCCCTGCTTAAGCATAAGCCACAGCATGGTTGTTGCTAACAATAGGGTTTGACTAATGTTACTAACAGTAGAAGCTCTACCTAGTGATATCTGCGCTTGGGCTTTTATTCAAGGCCAGTGATAATTGTGTTAACTTTAAACTTTGCCTGAGCTTCTTATTTTGTTTGGATCAACTAAAATTTCTAACTTTTACGGTTGCAAGAAAATTGTAATTAGAATTTGGGCTGTATCTCATTCAACTATAAGCAAATTAAAAGCTTATTATTCATTGAAAAAAGTCTTGTCCTTGTACCAGTGTCCAATTTTAGAACAGAACTCCAATGTCGTTAAGTTTTCCACAAGATGGGTTGAACAAATGGATACACAACTATGCCTGAAACCCTTTGCTGGAATCCGAGGGACACAGGTCGCCTTTGGTAAAAGCAACATTTTTGCACTGTGAAAGTTTCCTCTGTCTCCTTTCTTTTGTTCTTAATATTCTCTTTTTTCGTTTGCTAGTAGATAGTTTGAACTCTCTAAGGTGGTGTCATGATGTCTTTCATAATATTCAATTTACTGACGTCCTATATGATTTATTACATTACATTAGCTGGTTTTTACAGTCTTATCTATTTACTCTTGACGACATGGTTTGCTTTGGTGTTGATATGTGTATTCAAACATGGTTGTTTGATAAGGATGTCATCACTGGAGAATCTATCCTCTTTGCGCCACGGCTGCCCGCAGATTATGCTGTTTGGCTGGGAGAGATAAAGCCGTTGTCTTATTTTAAGGTGAACCCAAGCTACTTGTCTATCAAATTACTCCATCAGTATCAGAGTGGACTAACCTTCGGTTATCCGATCTGCTTTTGCAGGAAAGGTATATGGTGAGCATGGCCTGTCATGTAGATGAGATGGAACCCATTTTGCGGGATCAGTGCAAAGGACAGGGTAAGCCTGTGCTGCTTCTATTGCATGGACTAAATACAGACAGTGGCAATTTCTCCAAACCAGCAGACTTCAAGGTTTGTGCCATTTATTCTCTGTATCAGATGAAAATGGTAACCCTATCTTTGCCAGGACTCTGTTCCTGGTTGAGTATCTTGTATTGCTGTTAGGGTGAATGTGAAAAATTATTACGGGAAAATAGGATTTCTATGTGCTAATCATCTTAAAGGTTGCCCTATATTGTGAAAGTTAAGGCATAAACAGGACTGTGATCCTACATAAGTTTTTTCCCAGGCTTAGTTTTTGCTTTGAAGTTGCACTAGGGATTGCATATCTGAATTGGATGAATCAAATATGATGTCTGTGCATAATGGTTTACTTACGATCAATCAATCAGATTACTAAAGACTAATTTTGCAACTTGTTCTTTTTCCTTATACGGCATAAAGATAAAGGGCTCCTGACATGCTTTATTTTGAATTTTTCTCCGTTATTCTTGTTTTGCATCAGATGTCCTCATACATCAGTTTTCCAGTCAGATCATTTTTGAGCTTAAAGTCCACTTTCGGTTGAAGGAGTCATCATTGGACAATTTTTTCCGGCTTTTAGACCAAAGTAAAACCTATCCTCTACTTCTTTGTTGTGAAGTACTAGGTAGTGACTGCCTTTCAAATCGATGGTCCATCTGAAATGCAGGGGCAATGATGTTACCTATAAGACCCTGTCACCCTAGAACCTACCCTAAGTACACCTTCAGGATGGTTTGGTTTGTGAACTCAATGTGTGTGCGCTAGTCAATGGCCATCGACAGTGGTGGTATGGGTGGGGCCTTGAGGGAGCTGCTATGGGGGGTGAGGGGTATCTGTTTTCTTCTTTTGTTTTTTTATTTGGGATATTATTAAATAAGGATTTCATTTTTTTTTCCCCTGTTCTACTTTTTTCTTGGTTAAATAAGAGTATTAGGTGGTTTTTTATTTGTTCTTTTTTTTCCCTAAATTTAATTTAAAAAGCAATTCAAAGATTTTTTTCCTCCCTTTCCTCTTCTGTTGAAGTTCAAACACAGTTTTAAATATTTTTGATTGCTTTCATTTTTAACGCAAGATCATGTTCAAAGTGCTTGGATTTTTAATGCAAGATCATAGTCAATGTGATTTTTCACATACGGGCCATATTTCATATTATCCTGAGTGAATTTCCCTGATTATCATTGGCTGTTGTTGGTCAGGCTGGCTTTGATCCATCTAGTTATTATCATTGGCTGTTCCGATTATTGGACAATCATTCTTATCTAGAATTGTATAATGTGGATAATGGTATCTACCACTAGTTTGTGACCAGGACATCATGTTTTGCTTGGAATCTTAGATGTTCTTAAGAGAATTTCTTATTAGTGTGTTCTCCTGTGGCAAGGGCATGGAGAACTTTGAAACTGACCTGAGCACCTTGCATCCGATATTAACTGAATGCCGCGTTACAAAGTCAAACATGGAGCTTGTCCTTATCCAGTATGCAAATGAGATAAGCTCTGCAGCTCATGTTGAGGTAAAGCTAATCAGAAGATACCACTTCTCTATCTCAGAATGCTGTCGGTATGTTGTATTTGTATACAATTGAGATTGGAATTGTTAAACAACCTTCCAGCTCCAAATCTATTATAGTGGTTGGATGGATATAGTGATTGGTTCAGGATCTATGAAGCCTATGGGACTTGAATCCTCTTGAATTTGGAGGAATCAAACCCTTAGATATCAAGTTCATATCTGTAAAACCCCAACCAAACACCAGGTGTGGGAACTTGATATCTTTAGGTATCAAGGTTCATTCCCAACATGCCAAATACCCCACAACATTCAGGGAAGTTCACCCAAGGGATAAAAAGGCAATTATTTGAATAGCCTTTATAGAGTAAGTCTTCAGATAGGACAGGCTCCACTACGTTTTAACTTTTGAGTCACAGGCTGTTAGAGGGTTAGCTTGAAATTACTCATCACAAATATTTCAGCGGGCTGCATAGCCCATGTTTGCCAACCTGGATCCATCAGAAGGTTGCTCATTCCATTGCCCAAGATGGTGTTGAGAAATCTTCAATGCAGAGCAGGCTTATTATAAACAAACTGAACCATACAAAATGGGCTGGAAAATTTTCAAACGGAATGAAACCATACAAATTTTTTGATACTGTTTGTTCCATATATGCTAAGTTTTGCTTATAAGATTAATTTTTTATGATGTCTTTGAAATTACAGTTAGTGCCTGTAACTTATCAAAAGTCCGAACATTGGTCCCCCTTTCAAAATTTATATTAAAAAAAAGAATAACATTGTCAATAAATTAGAACCCAAAAATACTGTGTTTGGTGCGAATTTACAGTTTTACAGGGTCTATGATTTGATCTGTTTTAGAAAATTAAGGGACCAAAACAAATTGTTCCTTGCAGAAGCCAAATGTAATTATCTACTCATTTTTGTTGGGATGATTCATTTTCTTTTTCTTGGGGTTTTTTTTTTTGGGGGGGGGGATGCTGATGATGAGACCCCAATCCATGTCATTAAAGTAAATGGATTACAATTTTTCTCTTTTTTTTGGTGGGTGAAAATTTTGTTCATTGCGGGTGCCTTGATGGGCAGTAATGAGTAGGTTGTTTGATGCATCAATGCGTTCTCTGGCTAAATCTTCTATGCTAAGAGTGTCTACTGAGAAGGTTCTGCTGAAATGGATTATAACATTACTGTTTGCTCCAACGATGTTCTTACTTTCTTTGTTGTTTCTGGGTCGCTGAATTTCTTATTGATCTAGTGTTCCAAATGTAGGCAAAGATACTGATTACACAGTTTTTTACTCTGCCTTCTTACAGATGAATTTTATGTGCATATTATTCATGTCTGTTTACAGGATGGATACCTCCTTTTTTGGGTTAGTAATATTACATGAGGGTTCCTTTTTTTTTTTTTGGTAAAAAAAATTTGGGCAGGTCATGCGAAATACTGCAGTGGGAATGAAGGAATATCAATTGGAAAGCATGTTTCTGCACCATACCTATATGTATGGCGGCTGTAGACACTGCTCATACACATGTATTTGTGCAACTGGTGAAAATAGGTAATTTCTTGTTCTTATTTGCAATTAAGTTACAGAATGATCTTTTTCGGCTGACTACAATGAGAATAAGATGTTCGGATGTCTATTATTGATTTTCCACTTCTCTACGTGTACGAATGGTCTATATGGCTGTATGCTCTCCTGTGCAAACTTTGGTCGTCACTCACTTTTGGCTTTAATGTCTTTCTAAGGGAAGTGAATAGTTGTTATGAATGTCTGACCTGTTAGGTCTTTCATAAAAAGGGCTACCGAGTTTCTTGATACAGACGCCCTTACCATTTTTTGTTGTTGTCAATCTTGGTGAGCTTTGCTTAGAAATTGAAATGATGGGAATGATTGGATGCATAGGAGCTGATTTTGAGTATTAAACTATAAGCTGGTTTGTGTTTATCCAGATTCGGTTAGGTAACTCCTGCAAGTGGTTGCTACTGTGGTTGAAACTAGTCAAAAGGAATTTGCCTCTGATTGCTGGTTCCTTGGTGCTCCAATATGATGTTACTCCTAACCTCCTTTTCTTTTGTTTTTTTTTTTTTTTTGGGGTGAGGGGTAAGGATGAGTATATTGCCTAATTTTGATGCCATAAAGATCCGAAAAATCATTACCTTAGTGTGCTTGTAACTTTGATTAAAAACACTCCCCTGTGCTGGAATTTCACCTGGCATGTCCATCCGACACTAATTTGGTTGGCCAAATAAATTCCAAGATGAGTGAAATTTAATTAATTGGAAAAGGCCAACTTTCATAAGAAAGGTGTTCTGAGAGAAGTTTGAATGCCACTTTTATTAGCTTGCTCTGTAATGTGGCTGGGAAGATGACACACACACACACACACACACACACACACACACACTCTCTCTTTGCTCCCCCCCCCCCAACGCAGTGTGTGTGGGGGGGGGGGGGGGGCGCGCATTTGTTATAGATACGTGTACATGCACATGTATTTTTTTGGTACTAAAGGTGTTCGTTCAGCATGCATTAAATGAGGTAAGCTTTGATGGTGAGTTGGCAAATTTATACTGGTCTATCTAGTTATTATGTGGACTAATCTCCCAAAATCTTTTTATTTATTTATTTATTTATATTTTCATTCACTTATATCTGTTGTTGATTGGTTCACGCACTGGAAGATATTACATTGATTTGATAATCAATAGGTTTTAATTCAAATTTTTTATATTATGCATTTTATATGTTATCATATACAGTGGTCTAAGTAATTTATTAACTACTGGCAGCTTTCCTTTATAGTGTAAAATTTTTAGTAAACCTTAACACATGCATTATTCAACTCTAAAAACAATTGAAATAACACAATATGCAACCTTTCATATTTTTAGGCAGCATTTTATTTTGAAAGAGTTTGTGTATTGTTTGGTTTAAAACCTAGTGCATCTTTATTGTTGGAAAAACATTCATACAAGTTATAAAACACCTCATCACCTCCCTGTGAAAGTTAGACCCAAAAAGTGAAGAAGATTTCTTTAACCTTGCTCTTAACTAACATGTGATGTAGAACATTTATGGACTCTCAACAGGTGCTGTAATTTTGTTGCAGTGCTGTTCTTCACTATGGGCATGCTGCAGCCCCAAATGAAAAGGTATGTTGGTTGCTGCTCTTCCCCTCCATTCAATATGCTGGCATGCTTATTAGGAGAGTTTATCCTGGGAGTTGTTTCCTTTTGTCAGAATTGTTGTCAGAAGAAGGTAGAAAAACAATGACCGCAAAGCTTGCTAGGAAAGAAATGTAGAGGTTATGAGACAAATTAATTTGTGAGGCAAATCAGAACCAATCTTCCAAAAACTGTTTCTAATTGAAAAATCTGCAAAACAATTGTTGTGTGCTTGTTCTCAGATTTTGCCATATCCTTTCTTAACATCTGAGGTATTTCAGCAACTTCGTCTTTCTATTTTTCCCCCCTTTTTTGGAGATATCTAAAAATTGTGTGGTTTGGATTAGCCGTGTAAACTGTTAACCACTCCATGTTAGAAGCTTTGGCATCACAGACGAAGCGTGATGCCATTATCAAAGTTTTCTTGAAAAAGAGAGCGTGGATACTCTTTCATTTTTTAGTAGAGAATGTTGAGTCATTTTTTCTTGTCATCAAACTTGACCCTTGCATATGATCGTTCAGCCTTTCTGTGTATTGCAAATGCTCTGAGAACGCATATTTACTGTTGTCTGAGAACCTGACTGTTGAACTTGCTAGATTTGCTGAACATATCTTGAGCTTTTGGCAGGCTTTATTTCAAAATAGGGAAGTGACTGAAAGTTTGATTGGTTTATTTCTATCTACAATCCTGCTCTTCGGCGGTGTATGGTATGTGGGAATTGATAAATGAGAATTCATAAGTGGGATTGGGAATTCTTTTTTAGGAATGGCAATTCGTTTATGTATTCTTATTCCCTTGTTTGGTATGTGGGAGTTGTAGTTGGGAATAAGATGGCAAATTTACAAATATATTCTCATAATTTAATGGCAATATAGTTGTTTAACTCTTATTTCTATAATCCTATTCCCACATCCTAATTACCACCCCTCCCCTGGTAATAAATTTGTGGGAATAGAGGGTTTCCATTCCTAATTCCACTGCCTAAGTTATTCCCATTCCCATGTACCAAGCATGGAAATTGTGCATACCGAATGCCCCCTTAAGTCTTGTTTATCAAAGATCTCTTTGGTAGGAAAAATGGTAGACAAATATTTCATATTAGCTAGTATTTGTTAGGCAAAAAGATGACTTTCTTTGCTCTAGAGTTGGTCATATGACAAGCTTCCTACGCCGCTACAATATTTCAATCGATCATATTGGCAACTTGGAGAGTGGAATAAAAAAGAAAGGAGGCCCAAACAAATGCAAAATAAACTTAACCATCCATTGCTCACATTTCTTTTATGCTTGGGGTCGGCTGGGCCATAGGGTGTATCACTGTGCTGCCCTATAGACAGGTTTTCTTTGCGGGTGGGGTCGACCTTGTGGAGATTGAAGAGGTTTTATATCTTTGGCTCCTTGATTACAATTTCATATATTATCTTAGCCTGTAAAAATAGAATTTGAAGTGAAACCACATAGCCCAAACAAATTGCCACCAAAAGGACCAAAACTATGCTCGTAGGCTGTGAACTTTTCTGGATAAGCATCCTGTGCCGGTCTCGTAGTTTTTGTAGATTAGTGATTCTGAGAGGAAAGCGCTATTGCCTAGTGGGAGCAATAGCAATTAGCGAGGAGCATATGTCACTCTCAACTATGTTTGTTGTGGAAGCATATTAAAATCAGATCAAAACTTTTGATGGTGAATATCTCTTGCGTCTGGGTGATGTTTTTGAAGATACCTGTTTCTCTTTTTTTTTTTTTTTTTTTTTTTTGTGAGTGCTACTTTTTGAATTGTTTAGTCACATGTCTGTGTGTCAGGTCTGTTGTCCTAATTAGTTGTGAAAATGCATATTTGTGGGTCCTAGTGTGTTAAATTATTTTCAGAATGTCTTTCTTATGTGTTTGGTTCTGCTTTTTTTTGGGTTTTTTTTTTTGGGGGGGGGGGGGAAGAGCTTTGTTGTGGAGAAGTTTCACTAAAGTTTCAAAGTTTCCATGTCATGTGGGGTCCATACCTGGAAACTCTGAGAGTGAACCTTATTGAGTTTGCTCAGAGTGGGACATTGCTAAGAAGTGGGCTCTATCTTGGATGATTCTTGAACAGCACTCTGAGATTGGGTTCCCTAGGGCAGTAAAATCTCTAGTCCACCTAGCCTGAGAATGGTATTATAAATTATATAAATTTAAGTTGTGATCATATACATTATGCGGTGTAAAGGTACTTTTCATTGTGTTTACGTATATGTGTACAATGTTACCCAATTTGGCAATAGTTTGATACCGTATATCTGATTGGTGGTGGTTAACCACTTAGCCCTGGAAATTTTATCTAAAGGGTCTATAGTTGGTCTGCTCCTCATGAATCAGCATAAGTATTCTTCTTCACACACAAATATATGTTGTGACCTTCCTCTTGCATGGAGAACTCTTTCTGATGTCTCACTTCCCATCATGGAATTGCTTAGTTGTGTTCTACCAACTATTCTGTTTACCAATTAGACTGTATGGTCAATTGCGCATATGAATATACTTTTTGGGTGCATTATGCTGATATGCTTTCAATCTCTCATTTCTACCAAAAATTGAGGTTCTTAATAGCTTCTCCATTTATGATTTCTACCAAAACTTGAGGTTGTTAATAACTTCTCTCTATATGATTGTGAATGTGAATGTCCAATTCTTACATGCCGCTTTTAGAAAATAACACATTGGAACATCTGGTATATAGAATGGATGATTAATGTTTTCTAATTTTGCAGACCTTGAAAGATGGAGATATGGCATTGCTAGATATGGGAGCTGAGTATCATTTTTATGGCTCTGACATAACTTGTTCGTTTCCTGTATGTAACTCTATCTGGAATTTTGTACTGCATGAAGTCTATCTTTATGAGTATGACAGAATGCTTGAGGGTGTATGAATGTTCCTAAGGAGGTCTGTACAGGAGAGAGAGTGTTGTTCAGTGGCTTCTGGAGTCTGTATTGGGCTCAAAGTACAGGCATGCAAACAATTTTTGTGGAGCTGTGAATGACATTTCTTTGGTCATACTAGATACCTCTGAATGCTTTTCAGTTTCTCTGTTACTATTAAGCTGTTGCAAACTGTGCACCTGACCTGCCAGGATGCTTAAGGAACTCCCTGAAATAAATTCCCATTGTTCTGGGTTTGCGAACTGTGGATGGTTTATCTTTTGAAGCTAAGAAAGGAGTCATCATTTGTGAGGAACAAAATGCTGCAGGAAGCAGCTGAATCTACAACATATTTTAATTGTCTATTTGAAGGAACTGAATGAAACCGACACTTAGAGAGGAACAAGGGGACAATAGTGTTAGATATATGTTCGTTGACTGGGATTTAATGTTGGAATAATTTGTCACGTATGAGTTTAGTTAGACGGTCTCTGCAAACCTGTAGAAAGTATACCTATCATTTTCAGAACCTTGAAGGTTTGACTAATGTAACTTTTTAGTTAGCTTGTCCAATTATATATTCATGCAATTTTGCTATTCTTTCTGAACGGAGTCATTTTCAATGCTGCTACTCTTTCTGATTGTGTCTTTTGGTTTTTGATCAGGTAAATGGAAAATTTTCTGATGATCAGCGTCTTATTTACAATGTAAGTAAATTGGCTAAAGTGCATCTGCTATGGCTACTGGACAGTGCTATGGTATTTTGCTGAGTCTTATGATAATATTTTTTGAAGAATTTTTGAACAGTTAGTGAAGATACCTTCACCCATGCTGCTGGCACATCTCAGAGTATTTTGATCTCTAGACAAATCGCTTGATTTAGATATTGTCTATGTGATGAAATTTCCTGCATTTGTTTTGGCTTTCTCTTCCCCCCGCCCCCCCTGCTGTCTCACACACAGATAAATATTGCTGATATGTGGATCAGTCTATAATAATTCCTGAATCACAACAGCAGTGGAAAAATCACAATTTAGAGACTGATGATATTGTCTGTATTTATCAAGGTTCCTTCGTGGTGTTGACTCTCTGTCTCCATCACTATCACATGTGCGCATACAGGCATATACATGTATGCCCCAATGCGGACACAGGCTGTGGGACGTACAGCATGCACATGTACCCCCCCGCCCCAAAACACACACACAGAGACGTGCATGCGCTTGTGCACATGGGCATGGTATTCTTTGTGCTGTGAGGTTGCTAATATTCTATACTGATTTTCTCCAGAGATATGTTGTCTCCTGCTGTAATAGCCCCACCCTAATGTATTTTAATTACCTAGATAATTTAAGTTTTATAAAGTTTGGCAAACGCATTTAAATTTAAGATTTGAATTGTATCCTCTATACATTGCAGGGCTTGGATGCCACTAATGGCGTCCAATTTACATTTTCACAAATAATAACGTAATGGCCAAAGAAACAGAAGATATCTTATAAAATCGAAACAAAATAGGCGGATTATTAAATTACTGCACAAATAAGCATATTGATATGTAAAAGTGTATAAAAATACATTTATATCAATTGGGCAAAGATAATTAAATTTTTAAGAGAACATATAATTTAAATTAGCCATAATTGTATAAAAATATGATTTATTTTCCTGTCAATTAATATAGAAGAAACACCCATGCGCACACACACAAAACAAAAAAGTTTCTGGAATCTCAAACAAAAATCTGAAAAAAAAAAGAATAAAAAGGGAAATTAAAAGCGGGAAAAGAAAAGAGATAATGGGGAGTGAAAGTGGAAAAAATCACAACCCACCCCAAGTGTCATTTCTCTTTCCACTCTCATTTGCTTCATCCCCTGCTGCCCCGTGCCACTGGCGGACTGCCACCAGTGCCCAGAGCAGCCGCCCTCGCCTAGCTGGCCATCCACCAAGGCACCAACACCTGACGGCTGACGCCACCCGCCAGCACGGGCCGACCATCTCCCATCTGCTTCCACCCATTTCTTTGGGATTTTTAAGGTAAAATCATCCATCCTTTCTCACCTTCGTTCAACACATCAAGCTATTTCTTCTTTTAATGGAGCAAATAATGTGCGTCTTAGTTCAAATAAGTGATTTATGTGACATTGAGGGTGATTGTGTCTACATAAATGTTGAGAGAGGGGAAATTGATGTTGGATTTACATTTAGACAAGATAGGAATTTTTATGCTTATGCTTGTGTTCTTTTGATTGAATTTTGAGTAAAATTTGATGAATAATGTGTAGTAGTCGATTAGAGGAAGTGGGAGAGAAGGAATTTTTTATTTAGTTGGGAGTTGAGCTTATGAAAGTGGGAAACATAAATTTCGGAATAAAGGAATATGTAATGGATTGCAAACAAATTTCAGAATATAAATATGGAGGTTGAGAGTGACTTATGACTAAATATATTTTTGTGGATGTTTTAAAGTTGGAGAGTATGGGAGTTGAGTTTTATTTATGAACCCATTTAATCTTTTAAATTTAAGTTCATTACGTCTTTAGGAGAAAATGATAGTTTATGCTGCAACTAGAATGTGTATTGTTCATGATTTAAAGAAGGGTGAGAAGTTATTAAACTTTGAAAGTTTTGGAACATATGGATTCAGTTATGATCTATGGGTCAAGTGATAGTTTAGAGCTATTTTAGCTGAGAATGAAACTGGGGATTTTTTTTTTTTTTTATAGGTTTTGAATTCTTAACATGTTCAAAAGCAGATTTTGTGAGATAAATACTCTTTGTAGTTTTAAAAAAAATTTATGATATAAAAATATGTCAAAAGTTTTGGGATTACAGTCTAAACTACATCTTAGAAAAAGATACTGTTTATAAGTATAGGCCTATTCAAGTCTCTCAAAGAAAGAACCCATCTAATTCAATCTCTAAAAGTTAATGAGATAGTATTAAAAAGACAGTTAAGTACAGTTATTTTGATCATTTTATCCAATTACTACATTTTTGAAGTAATAAATGAATAAAACTGGAGCTAATATTGAGGATTTGACAGAAAAGGAAAAACGTTAAGTGAAGTCAGAGGTAATAAGCGAAAGACTAGATATACGAATCAAAAATGAAAAAGTCTTCTGTTAATTGAGGTCAACATAAATAAAAGAATGTATATTCATGTTTAGTAATAAAAATTTAAAAAAAGGAAAGAAAAAGGTTTTTTTAAAACAATGCTCAGAAGAGTCCATATTATTTAGAGTGGCAATACGATATATAGATAAATACAAGCAACAATACTAAGATGATAGGTTAACTCACAAGAAATAATGGTAAAATGGACGAATGTTTTTAATTGAAGTATTCACAAATGTGCATATGCACAATAACATCATTATGTTGATAATTATACACTTTTATTGGTCACACACACTATTTGAATAGCGAATAAGACCATTTTCTCTTCGTCATCTGAGCCATCAACTATTTGTTACCTAAGGAGGGATGGGACATCAACCGAAGGTATGTTTGTTGCCTGTACTCTTCGAAAATTCACATGTTTCTCCAAATATATATATGGAATATTCTTGTAATGAATAAGTTTGAAACAATGTTTTGTTACCTAAATGAGTGGTTTTATTAGTTATCAAGCATCAGGGCTTACCCCATTCAGTTCAATCGCGTAGCTTTAGCTCTAAGGCTTCCTGGGAGGTGTACTCCTATCTCAATGATTGCCTCATACGTCAACAAGGGTACCATTTTCAGATAATAACTGGCAAAGCAGTTTTACTTATATTCTCTCTCATTTCAACTAAAATGGATTGAAATGCTGGCGTCCACTTAAAAACATTATCGATCTTTACTGTATAGGGGTAGACGCATTGAGCTTCAGCTCACTTTTCGAAATTGTTGTGTTTTTGTGCTTTTGGATAAATATTTATGAATGTCCACTGGCCCTTCTTGAAAGCAGCATCATAAACTCTTGGCAAGAAATTTAGTGTGCTCACAGTGATCATTGTTGAGCTGTCGATGGGTTGTCTATCATTTGGTTTCAGTATATTAAATATGAGCTTGTGGAGATTTATGTTCTAGATTTTGGATAAGTATGATTATTCCAACCTAATCAGGATGTTCACTTAAGGCGTGAGTGAGAATGTTGGAGTATCATTATTGTTCACTAGAGTTTCCACAAGCCTTGTCCATTATTTGGATGGCGGTGACGCTCTAACTCAAATCTTGCGCTACATTAAACACTGATGATTAGTAATGCATATCATGATGTGATTGAAGGTTGGGGCACTACACCTGCTAAACAACTCAAGGCAGCGCTTCTGCTTTGTAGGCTTGCTTTTTATTGGCAGGCAGCAAGTCAGATGCCATTACAGATCCTTTCCCCTGAAAAATTGAGCATGCTTTCATCTATATATCAAGGCAGGGAATCCTTGTCACCCTTGAATTATTTCTTTTGCAGGCTGTTCTAAATGCTCACAATTCGGTCATAGCTGCAATTAAACCTGGTGTGAGTTGGGTAGACATGCACATGTAAGACTTCACGCCACTTTATTAGCTATTAGCATCTTAATTTTTATTTGAGTTCCTATTTATTCATTACTTGCCTCTCAGTTTGGCTTCTTTTTACTTGATAACATTATGGACGGTACTGTAAATATGGTGATAGAACCTCTATTTTGTTCGAGCTTGTGTTTCAGCAATGACAATTAGCACTAATATTCCATCACCTTATGGTTACAATAGATTTCTGTTAATCATACTGAAGTGAACCTGTTGTATGAATTTGCTGACAGGCTTGAGTTGAATATAAATAGCTATACAACTTGACCTATGAAGATTGTGATCCATGTTTTTGAATGCCACCTCGCATTATTTTCTTGTGATGCTTTTTGTGTCTGTGTTTCCCATCTTAAAACTAACTTATAAATAAAAGTGCCAAATGGGAGGCTCCTTGCCGCATTGAGTTCAAGAACCATGAAGCGAGACTAAATCACCACAATGTAGAAGCTCTTGCTTTAATGTAAACTCTAACTTGAAGTAGTTCATCTGACATGGATTCAAAATGTGGCAGTTTCGTGACGAAATGGCCACATTGGAAAGGTTTTGCAGTTGAGCAAACCGCATTTTTACCCTACGACAATTGCGATATGTAACATGATTTCCGAATTAGGAGGATTTTGCCCTAATGTGGCTGAAACAACAATCGCGATCGGAACCGCATTTTGAGCCCTTGGTTTATCATTCAAACAAGTTTCGGAGAGTAGGGAATCAGGGTTCTAACTGATTCAACATCTCCTTATGGCTCAGAGCCCCAAAGCAAACCACAGTTTGCCCAACCTGCTTTTTGAGTTCCAGATCAGGGCATCTCGAATGCATTTAGGAGCTTGTTCTTTCAACATTTGGGTGGGCCAAGAGGTCCTTGAAAGGGTTCTAAGCTCATTTGGCGGCTGAGTTCTAGGTCAAGTATAAAAATGGGCAGCATAAAGAAGTCACTCCAACTTGACAGTTATTGCAGTAAACACGGCTTGAGTTTGAACCGCTTGCAGCCTGTGCTCTGGGTCATTGAGGAGCATTTTGATCAGCCTAACTCAAATTTCAAGAACTCATCTTTCTAATGGGCCAAGTTGCGGCAAATTTGGAGATAATTTGATCGGGGGAATTCAGGCTGGAGATCAAGAGTGCAAAACTGCTAGTTTGGGCCTATGAGTAACCCAGTCTTGTGGATCAGATC
This sequence comes from Carnegiea gigantea, assembly GCA_029747015.1. NCBI lineage: Eukaryota > Viridiplantae > Streptophyta > Magnoliopsida > Caryophyllales > Cactaceae > Carnegiea > Carnegiea gigantea. The sequence continues at coordinate 112,214 of JAKOGI010001388.1, forward strand.
CAACAACCTTGAAGTTCCTTTTCCGAGTGGAGGGGAATTTTTTTAAAAAAAAAAAAGACTCTTGAGCTATTCAATTTTATGTTGGAATAAAGAAACACAGGCCAAATTGGGTGCAGGACTACTTAACAAGGGCAACAATCTGAAGGTGTACTGCAGCGATGGGATCTGGACCACCTGAATTCAAGCGGCTGTATCTGCTGATTGGCTGAAGCTTTTGAAGGTGTTTCTTTTTCCTTTTGACACTAGGCTCCTTACGGTTTCATGTGAGTTTTGTTTCAACCAATTTGGGCATGCTACTTTCCACAGCTTCACCTTGTGTCTGTTTTACGTTTCTGTCTCTTGGACTTGGCTGATTTTTAATGGTTCCTGGCTGCCTGGAATTGGCTGACTTTTAATGGGCCTTGGCTGCTCGGAAACATCTAGTTAAGGGCCTTTCTTTCTATATATAGCCTTAGGATTATTTGTAATTTCTGATTTGATGAATGAAAATCTGAAGCTCAGCTCTCTCTTCAAACTTCTCCCTCGTTATCCTTGTTCAATGTCATGAGCAGGGATTCAAAATACGGATTCGATCACAATTGTGGTTTTGGTTGCGATATGGAAAAATTGCTCTGATTTGGCAATTGCGTTCCATAACACGGCGAAAACGCAGTTCGGCCAACTTAAAAAACTTTCCGATGCGGCCATTTCCTCGCGGATCAGCCACATTTTGAATCCATGGTCGTGAGTTTGAGTGGTTTCTTTATGAGAGTTGCTGGTGGCTTAAGCCTTTAGGCTTCTCTTTTGTGGAATCTTAGTCTTAGCTGGTGGTTATTTGCAAGTTAAGATATATCCCAAGTCAAGGAAATTGCTTCTATACTCAAGGAGGCCACTGCTCACTCACGCATGCTCCAAATGTAGATGCCTCACTCTCAATTACAATAAATAAAACTAAAGAGGATAAGAGAGATGCTCCTGTTATCTTTGCATTGTCCTCTCACCTTCCGGATGTGTAAACAGTTCAAACCTTTGTGTTTATAGTTTTAGAGCAATAGAAAAGGGATAAAAAAGAAGCATGGATGTGATGTACAAGGTTCAACGAGGCAGTGCACTCTGGAGAGGCTTTTTGGGGTTGGATGTTTGGCTGGCAGTGCATGAAGGAGCCTCCCACTTTATAACAAAATAAAGAACTGAGAATTTTCGTGAGATTTTGATACGTGTACTATGCTTTAAATCTTGAAATTTTGCCCACTGGTGAGTTGCAACTCTTACGCCTGCTTCTCAAGCAGCTCAAGAACTGATGGCTGGACATTGTTCCAAGATTTGGATTACAGTGAACTGAGAGCATCCGCAATGGGCGGTCCATATTTTGCATCACCAGTTTGGGAGGGAGGGGGGGTGTCTACCTCTCTACATCATCTCATGATTCAACCTTTTGATCTCAATCTGTCACATCCACAGTGCAAGGATCATGGAATTAGATCACCAAATAAAATATTTTTTCATGGACCACTGCACAACGTACAACCCTTTTTTTAAGAGAAAAAAGAAAAACCAAATTTTAGAAAAATTAGAACATGTGCTCACGAGTTGGAATGCTGCGGAGGCATCCCACATTCTGTTCAAAGAGGATTGAGGGCTGGAGACAAATGGATCGTGGGCCCCCCATGTTTGGATCACAACCAATGCATTGTAGGTGCTCTAGCGCGAAAGGCCTTGACTATCCTATATACCATTCGTAGTGAGGCCAAAGAGTGAATTCTTTTTTTCAGCTAGGGTTCAATGAAACATCTCTGCTATTCAGTTGTAGGGGTAAGGTTGTGTTTATGCCCCCCCCCCCCCGGTGGAGAAAAGGGCACTCTGCTTGGGTAGAATTTTGAACTAATGTTCTAATTAGGGTTGGTTGGTGACTATTAACTATTTCACCCTTACAGATGTCGGCATGGCTCGATGGACATTGTGATTGGGCTTATTAACACAGTGGCATTTTTTATATTTTTTTTATTGAGGTAGTGTGGAGATAGTTTTTGACTCCTTAGACTGAGTTTTTATGCCTTGTGGTCTCATGTTAGCTTTAATTCTTGCAATCCTGTCGCCCTCCTTCTGTGTTCTTTTATTTGTTCTCACATTGATTACCAGCTTATGTTTGTTCCATTTAATTCAGTTTTCACTTTTTTTATTTGTTTTCTAAAGTTAAATTGCATTTTGTAATAAATAGTTCAAAAGTTTGATGGGCATCCTGAAAGCGCATCCTCTCTTGTTGCCAAGAGTTTGGTTGTTTACATTTGGTCCCCTTAGACTGCATTATTGTGGAGCGTGACCCACAGTGGTCATATTGTTCCCTTGAGCTGAAGTGGAGGGAAGGAAGTAACAACATGAGCACGTGACATCACTGGAGTAGATTATCTATAATATGCCTCAATGAAGAAAAACGTTAAAGAGTGAACAAGGAATGCTTTGTTAAGAGGCTGAAGAGAATCAAAGACATGCAGTCCTTATATCATCTGGGAAGAGATTTTTGCATGATCTCATCAAACTTGCGATCAATTCTGTATTTGCATTTGTCAAGCGTGTTGCTGTTAGATTGAATCTGATTAAGTTAAGCGAAATGGCTATGCTTTATCATTCCCCAGCTGGGAGAAATTTTTTGGCTTCTTCTAGAAATGTTATAACTAAAGGTTTCTACTGAAGGATACTTCTCTTCATGTTTAAAATCAAGTTTCAATTCCAAAATGCTTGTACCATGTATTTCTGAACTGGTCAATTCTTGCCTGTGCTTATGTTATTATGACTCTTACCATAGGCGGATCCACACTTGGGGGAGGGGACACCCCTCCCCCAAAACTAAATTTAATCAACTATCTTAAATGGGATTAGATTGGTATATATGGACATTCCTAAATTAGGTCCAAAAAATGATAGATACACTTTAAATATATTTAGTCCACATATTAAAAATTTTAATTTCTTCAAATATTAAAAGTACAGTTATAAAATTACAATTTGATAGCAAAGTAAAATTAAATTAAATGCACTTAAGTCCAAATTTGTCTCTCTCCCTCCCTCTCTTATATGGAGTTTAGGCTTTTAATTTAATCTAATTCTAATCTCTTTAATTTTCTTTTGTGGTTATTATTTATTTTTTTGGCTATTTAGTTGCAATATGTTCTTGGTGCAGATTTTTCTTTAACTTGGCCCTAATGATTGATTTGAACTTCATGGTATTCCTTTTTTTTCCCTTTTGGTGTGACTGACTGGTGTAGATTACTTATTTGTAGTTGTATTTTATGTTTAACATGTTCACTTCATGTCTCAATCTTTTTTGGTTTTGTTGCTTGATGTTGATGATCTGTCTTCTGTAACCAAGAGTTTTAATAAATGTTGCGTAATTGTAGCGTTCTGCGATTTCAACTCAATTTATATATCAAAACTCAAAATATGAAAAACCGCAAACAACAAATGTAGTAGTAGAGGTACCATAGTTTTTGAGGGGTAAAAAAGTGGGGTATATTATTATTACCTGTCAACTTCCGCTAGTGTAGAAATACGAGACGAAACGTTGGGGGAAAAAAAAGAAGCGAAGCATTTGTACAAAATAAACTACCATAATATATATCATATAATTTCTTTTTTTTTTTATGTTGCGCAGTACTAATAATGTTAATAAATGGACACCCCTATTTTAAATATCTAGATCCGCTACTAACTCTTACACTGGGCCATGGTCACAGACTTGCAGAACGATTCATACTAGAGGCTTTGAAGGAAGGATCGATCCTCAGTGGGTAAGATACGGTGCATCTTCTTTCCATCACAAGATTTCTTGAAGATAATGTTTTCAGATATTCTCTCTCTCTCTCTCTCTCTCTCTTTTTGTGTGGTTATAGGGATATTGGGGATATGATGGCGCAAAGGTTGGGCGGTGTGTTTATGCCTCATGGTCTTGGTCACTTGCTTGGCATTGACACTCATGATCCTGGAGGCTATCCTAAGGTCCGTCATTGCTCTTCTATCTTGCGTATCTTTTTAACTTGTCAAACATGGCCAAGCCTTTCTCTTAGAGCAAGAAGGGGAAGAACTTACATGTGCTTATCATTCTTGATGTTTCTGCTAATGATCAATTGCCTGACAAATGTTACAGGGAATAGAGAGGCCAAAAGAGCCTGGATTAAGGTCTCTACGCACAGCCCGAGAACTAAAAGAGGACATGGTTAGTAATTGTGCCCTGCATTTTATCAATGTTAAATCATATTCAAGTGAGCTTCCTTAGAGGTTGCTGGGAAGATGTGTTTCTTTTAGAAGCTAGGGTAATGATGTAGTGCTAAAGCATTCGGTTGATGTGCCTTACCCACCTTTAAGTTTAACCCATTTCTCCTATATCAATCCCTGCACAGTGATAGAATTTATTTTTGCAAGCACTTGGTTGACTTCCAACTAGTGGTCAATCACCCCTCAAAAGATTCTGTCCCGATGGCTATGCATCAATGTTTATGTTTGATGGAATGTTTTGTTACCTTATAGTTGCCACGTGTTATTGTTTGTTGGGATTTGCCTCTGTATTTCCTAATAAGCTGCTGAAAACTGAAGACTTTGACACAATTTCAGGTTATTACTGTGGAGCCTGGATGCTACTTTATTAATGCTTTACTTATTCCAGCTATGGAAAGTTCAGACACAGCAAGGTTCTTCAATTGTGAGGCTATACGGAGATTTGAGGGTTTTGGTGGAGTACGAATTGAAAGCAATGTGGTACTTTTCTTATCTAGTAGTCCCTATGACTTTTGTGTGTGATATGCTGGTGCAAAAAGAAACACAGTATGGTACTCCTGTATATATTTTCAAATCTTTAGGAATATTTGCAAATCAGAATTAAATGCATGTGCTTAATGGTTGAAATGACTCTTGAACCAATAGAATACTGTGAGTTTTTTTGGAAATTAAACGTTAACATTATTAAACAAGAAAATGGATGTTTTTGGACAATACATATGGGACAAAGTAAGAGATATTGAAGAACGTTGTGTTTCATCTTACTAAGATGGACTTGAAGCAGTTATTATTCCCTTCTTCATGAAAATGCTTTAGTTGATCCGAGTGCTGGAGTCGTGTCATGCATTTCAGCTTTTTTTTATTGCTTTGATTTGTGATCCTATATCTTGCTTTGCCTTCAAATTAACATTTGTTGTGGATTCAAATTCAGTCTGATTACTTTGATCAATCGTGCTCCATCATTTGATTCAACCAACAAGCATAGCGTTTGGATCCCTCCTACTCACTAGTCACTACTTATTTCTGCTGTTGAAAACTCCAGCTTGTCGGGCAATTTATCTTATGAGGATAATTTTTTTGTTCAGAAGCAAATACTATTACCCACTTAAACCACTGTAGAACTTTGGACTCTCCCAAAGATCTGCAACACTGCCCTTCAAGGCTGCAAACTTGTAATCTATCCATCTATCGTTTGTACTCTTTCTTTCCTGGATAACAAAGACAATGTCATCTCTTTCTTATACTCAGTGCAATGCTTCTTTTGGTCTTTGATCCCCAAGTGCCCATAAGGGGTAGAGCTTTCCCATGATATATCTTCTCGATGCATAAGAGTTAAACCTGAGACCAAGGCTTCAAAATGCAGCTTCAGTCACAGTACAGCAAAATTGCTCTCTAATGCAGCCATTGCATTCCATATCACGGTTGTCACGGTTGTTGTGCAAGGGGATCAAGTGTTAAGCCACTGGAAACAACCTGTGTTGGTATCCTTGTCTTGATCATCTTTTTGTTTGTTGTGGAAGATTCTCATATTTCTCTCATTCCAGATGTAAAGAACAGTAGCGCCAACCAGAGCATATGCTTCTAATATTAGTGAATCTGGACATTTTTTTCTGATATGCTATGCAGTTGCTGCTACAAATCTGTCTCAAATTCAAGCCAACCGATAATGCTGCCAATCAGGCCATTTGTTAATTCTGCAGAATATAAGCATCCAAGAAACAGTTTATCTGTTGTTTTTTTTTGCTGTGGTAGACATATCTAACATCAATGTTCCACCTAAACTTATCCTGTCTCTTATAAGCAATTTTCCCTGTATCATCAATCACATAAGGAAAACATGTTTAGGGAGAAGTGATTGAAAGCTTCCGTCAAGCAATTTATGGAACACTCTGATAACCGTAACTTATTTCCTCTTGCATAATATTCCATGATAGAAGACACTCCCATACCCACTCAGACCTGGACTTCTCTCGCCATTGCTGGAACAATTAGCCTCTTTAATAGCCATTTTCTCACAGTTGCTATCAAAGAGAGTTTCTATTCATCATATAATCCATCTGACCAGACAAAGAATGCTCCATTCGGCCTCTGGCCTCGTGCCTGTGCTAGCCAACAGATTCAAAAACTGCAATCAAACTAGGCGCAATTATATCATCATCACTATTGTCTGACCATGATTATCTAGACAAGAAAAGATTCTGGTTTTATACCCATGTTTCTTTGGAACTTATCAAAAGAGGCAGGTGGTCCTGTCACCATCCTGCATTCACTTGATCTTCAACCTTTGATTCTGGGGAATTTCTTGTAGTATCACTGTGATGATTTTCATGCTTCTCAGCTATATTATAGGGCTTGACTCTGATTCAAAGGATTGGTATGCATACATTGTTGAATCTGCACAACTTTGTTTCTGGCTTCTACCAATGTAGTCTTTCTATCGGTATATTCCCTTGTATTCAGTTTCCTTAGAGATACTCTTAACGTGTTCCAATTTGAACAATTTTGAACACCTTGGTCTTTTCCAAAGGAATTCCCTCAAATGTGAGAATTGTGGATGGTTTACTCATGTGTTGCAAAATCTGATTAAATGTCTTATAATCACATCATTCTGAGGATGCACCACAGAGGACAAAGACCTGAGACAGTAGCGCACAGTTTCTGGAGTATCATGGTTCTTTCAGGCTCAGAATGCAACTATGGAAGTGCTCTATGGCAGCTCTATTTTCTCTTCTCCTTAACACCGTGTGCCCTCCATGTTTGCCCCATTTCCTGTCAATGATGTCTTCCATCACAGCAAGTAGGGGATCTATCTCTAAAATGAAACACAGAACTCAAGAATTCTAGTTGTTGACCTCCCATTCTATGTCAGCTTTGTTAATCTTATGCCTATTGGTGCAATTGGATACGATGGTTTCACAAAATCAAGCTAAAATCCAGCAGTTGGTAGATTTATACCATCCTGCTCTCTGTTCTTATTACCATTCCTAGATGCCATCATTCTAGGGGTATGATACTACAAGTTGCTAAGTCCATTCCTGGCGACCTTACTCAGATTCTCAGCATTTAAAGAACTTCCATATCTCATAAGAAGGGAGTTTGAAGAGTTTGAATGTTGCTTGAAGCAACTCCACTGGCCGAACTTGGCCATGTGCTACCTTGGATTTTGACCTGGAATTGGTCTTATTAGCCAATTTCTCAATCTGTTTTAATTATTGTCCTCATTGCCGTTGCAAAGAAATTTGATTATTGATCACCTCAGGCGTGATACCTAGGATCTGTTCTTTTGAGTTTATCTTCTTGGTGCCTAATTCGCATTTCTACCCAATGCTCCTCTCTATGATCTTGGCATATCAATAATTAGGTTTTAATTTTTTTAAGTTTTCCACTTTGATGATATATAACATGCTTAGGCCTTGTTGGCTTTGTCTTGCATTTAGTGCTACATTGCTAGAAGCTGGCCTGATTAGAGATTCATCAGATTATTCGGATGTTTGATGACTGTTTGTCCAATGAAACCGGAACTTCCACCCTGGATCCCACCAAGAGGTCGTAAGCATGTCATTTGTGGCTCAGAGCATATCTAAGTCTGCTGTTGGATTGTCTAATAAGTTTGTTAAGAAGTACAACCAATAGTGATCACACAATTTATTTCCTTTTTCTTTTGTTTTTGTTTTGGTGAAGTTGGTCAATTCAGGTAGTGATCACACAATTTATTTCCTTTTTCTTTTGTTTTTGTTTTGGTGAAGTTGGTCAATTCAGGTTTGAGTCAAAATCAAGTTGCTTTGCTTTGACTCAGAATCAGTTATGGTTTCTGGCATTGGACTCGGGTGATGGGCATTGGTAAATCGATACATATTGGACTTTGGGGTTGATTGTCTTTTTTCTCGACAAATTTACGGTACATACCATGGAAAAGTTTTAGTCGTCTTGTCAATAATCCGTCCATGCTAACTGTCCGCAGGGGTCGGAATTGGGGGATGGTTGTATGCCAATTGTCATAATATATTATGCTTTCTTTGCACTTTTCAGCATGTCACATCAAGTGGTTGCAAGAACCTGACCAACGTTCCCCGAGAGACATGGGAGATTGAAGCTGTCATGGCAGGAGCTCAATGGCCATTAGAGAAGGATCTTTAGTCATTTGCAAAACGAAGGGGAAATTCTCATTCTTAAAGCTGACTTAATAATGCATCAGCAACTGCTGACTACTGCCTGAGTATGCTACCGTTAATTGTAGTCTTCGTGCATTATGTAAGCTTACCCAGTATCACATCTATTGGATGATGTTTCCTGTTGGTTTTATTTGATGCTCTCTTACTGCTAAAGCTGACTCTATAATCCATAGATTATGTACGCATACCTATATCACATATGTTGAATGATTTTTCCAGTGTGGTCGTATTTGATGCTTGAACCTTTCCTGTTTTGGTTAAATTCTGGAAACCCCTCAGTCTGCCTGGGCAGAACAGCGAAGATGAGTAAAATTTAATGGGAGCAAGTAATGTGGCGAAAGTGGATGTTGTCTGTTCGGGGGGTGAGCAAATAAGAGTAAAATACTCGCATTTATTTCGGATGGCATGGGGTTTAACGAGCAATATGTGAATTGTTCTTTTGCTAATTTTAAAAGAATTATTGAAATATATTAATCCGAACATTAAGATTGGTATAAATTAATAATCCGGTGTTGAGAAATAGGCCGCAAAATTCTGGAATTTGAGGGTATTTATTGTTAGTAGTTTAGAAGGTTTTTTAAATTGTGCTTTTAGGCAATTTAAATTGTAAAATAAATCTAAATAATTTGAATTTTATATATTTTTGTTATTTTGGAGGCAACATCATTCGGAATTGTTTGAAAAATACAATCTAGAAGAACTTTGCACTAGATATCTTCCAAGCTGAAGCAGTGGATTATGAAGTTAAATTATTGGTTTTCACCATCCATAAAGTTTAGATTATTATATTCTAAAGTTTCTTTTAAAAATTTCATAGGTAAAATAGTAAGAAACTTAACATCTAAGGAGTATATATATATATATATATAATTGCATGTAATACGATCTCTATGTAACAGAATCAACCAAGTAATGCATACATCTAGGTAATGGAATTAGACATGACAAAAATTAACCCGACTCGAGCCTGGCCGAAAATTTTGGATTTTGAACACGATTTTCTCGATTCGAACTGGAAATTAATCAAGCCCCAAAAAAATCCGCAAATTAACTGGTCAAAGTTGACCCTAACCTGAACCCGAACCCACCCGCTCTACCTGAATATTATGTCTTTATTTTTTTAATTTTTTAAAGTTATTTTTGTTAACAACAATGATTGTTCACTATAACGTTAGTTTAGAGAGGCATTATTTAATTATCGTATCCCCTCGTAAATTAAATAATAGTATCTTTTTTTTCTCAACTTCATTGTCGAACACAACTTATTAATGGAAAAACTTTAAAAAAATGGTGTGAAATGACAGGACATTACTATCTAGCATTAAGAAAATAACTTCAGAATAAGACAAAAATTAAAAATGTCCAAGCCATACTGTTACATTTTTAATCAAATAATCATCATATTTAAAATATTATTACTCTGTAATAATCTGACATTTTGATATTATAATTAAAAGATAATTGTAATATCTTGTGTTTATCCAATATTTTTTCATTTGTTTTCTATTCTAATTAATTTTGAACTATGATGTTGAGTAATGGGCTGACTCTGTTTGTGTTAGGATCGGCCCACTAAAAAAATGTACCTGATTAATTAATTCTAAGTTAGTCAACAAAAATATTGAATGATTAAATAGCTTACTAGTCGGACCGCTCCAACTCGTTAACATACTTTAAATGGGCTAGCGCATAACTAATTCAATCCATTATTAGCCTTATTTTATTCTACGGGCTGACTCGTTGGGCTCAATTCTCTGGTCACTCGTATATGACGAACATATATCATAATGAAAAGTTGGAATATCTTTTAGCTTTCTTTTAAGTAATTACAATTTTAATATAAATACGAACAATTTTGAGTGCTCGTTGGTCACTTGTATATGACCAAGTCTTTAATTTTGACAAAAAGAAAATAATCCGCAAAAAGGACGCTTTAAACCGATTAGGCAGACCTGAAACCTATATAACCAAAATGTGGCCGCACATATTTTACCTGAATCCAAAATACACCCGACCCGTATTTTACCTGAACCTAAATACTCTAGACCCATATTTAACCCGTCCGCCCAAATTGACAAGTCTACTGCAACGGCTATGAGGTTGGTTTATTATTTTAAGTAGAAATTACTTCATCTAATTTATTATTGTACTCTTGATTTTGTATATTATTAATTAAGAATGTGAGAGAGAGATGAAACTTATCATATGGTTGGACAGGCTATTTGCCTAGTTTGGGGGGGGGGTCAGTATGTATATGTAACATCTAAATGTATATAATTCACTGTTGCGTTCTCATCAATTAACATCATCATTTAGTAGTGATATCCCAAATAATCGGGGCGTTACCTTCGTTCAAAAAGGACAAGGCTTGGCTTAAAAATAATTAAACATAACTAAACTGAACATCGTTACCACCACACAGCATTTATAAAAGCAAACCATCAAACCAATATCAATAGTGACTAACGATCTCAAAGTTTACACCAAAATCTAGTAACTTTTAGAAGAGTATATAGTTCTAACATTAAAATATCTCACAATACAGTGCCCAAAATATTTCCGCACTAAAACACCACTATTCCGTCCAGACTTTCCTACTCACTTATCTTCTCCAGTTGGCCCGCCAGTCAGAGGCTGATTCACTGAGCATTTTTCTAAAACAAAACATGAAAACATTTCGAACTATGAGCCGAACTCAGTACATGCATCTCTATATTGTTAAGTGCTCAATGAAAAACTGGTTGGGCTTGCATTGCAATTCATTTTAATTTAAAATAGGGAATGAGATGAATATAAAACTGCATTGTCAATTTGTAAAATCCGGAGAAAATTCATTTTCGTAATGATAGTGTTTGCGCAGTTTATTTAAGTTTCGGGAATGAAACTTCCTTAAGTGAGGTTGTTTGTAAAACCCCGGAAACCTAATATGAGGAATCATGTGATGTGGACTGACCTCTTATAATCCAAGTTAATGCGAAAGATTTTCCCCCATGACTTCCTTTCAAAGTTTGCTTATCATTTAAAATTTTATTCGGGTTGTATTTCTCAACCCTCGATTTAATGTTATTCGATTCCTCATTTATTTACTTCCCTAAACTCAAATATTTATTTACCCATTTATGTTTAATTTTATTTACCTCCTTAGACTTAAATATTTATTTACCCAATCAGTTAACCTTTGACCCAAGATTTTCCTTCCAAATATTTCCAAGATTTTTTTTTTCAAAATTTCCCTCCTCTTTTAACCTAATGGCTGGCTGGCTAACCCTTCCCCCCCTCTTTATTTTTCTCTCTCTTCCTCCCTCAATCTCACGCATAACTCTCTCCCTCACTTGCTATCTCTTTCCCTCTCTTGTTCTCTCTCTCTCTCTCTATCTCTCTCCCTCGCACTTAGCGCAACCGCCACCAGCCCCTTGCCAGCCAACTGCCATCGGCCACCGTGCAGCCGCCACCACTGTTTTTCCCCCCTCTCTTGTCTATTGGCATGGGTAAGTGGGGTCCTTCCCATGCAGCCCATGCACACAAATCTTACAAGTTCATGTTTTTCAAGTATGCAAATTATGTTTTTGGATTAAGGATTCAAGTGTGCAAATTGTAATACAAGCTTTGTAATTGTTTTTTTTTTCATATTAGGACCTTCAAGGGTGTGTCGATCCAATCGTGTTTCTCCCAAAAACAGAATCAAGGTGAGCATGCTAGTGTATTTGATTTTCGTTCGATTAAAAGTTAAAAATCTTGACTTGAATTGGATTAGTGTGGGTGTAGGGGAGTTGGGATAATTATGGGTAGTCGTTGATTGGTTGTATGAAAATCGTGGCCAAAAAGGGACTCACATTAGAGTTAAAGGTTGGATCGAATATCACTGGTTAGGGGATAGTTTTTACCTTGATTTTAAAAATTAGGCCATGGAGTTGTACTGATCTAAAAATCACAAAATTGTTATGGTAAATAGATTGGAATGTGCTGAGTAATCTAGTCTTTGAATCAAGGAAATCAAAGTAGTATAGAGTGAGATATGACCGAATTACGTAGGGCTGCCCAAATCTAGGCAGCTAGTGATAGTGTAGAGTAATTGAGGAAAACAATCTAATTTTTAATAGATTCTGAGAAAGCACCAAACTAAGAATGGTAGAGGACAGACTGACCTTTCCAAAATGGATAAGAAGTCGAAGTTTCGACATCGAGAACTAGAGATATGGGTTCTGGAAGTTCAGCCCATATTCTAACCGAATCTGGATTCGGGATTTAGCTACATTAGGAACTCCTAAGGGTGTCTAAAAATTGTAGAAAAATTATCATAAGTAGAAAATGGGCTGTAGTTGTGGTTCATAAGGACTTGGACTAAGTGCGAGCGCTGTTTGATCTAGGTATTGATTATTAGGGCCAATTAAGTAACCGAGCCCGTAATTGTACGGATTTCAGGTAACAATCATTCTCTAACTCTTCCCCGAAGTTGTTTGAAAAACGTGTTTGATGAACATGGTAAAGGCTGCCTTGAATGTTGTTTTTTTGGTGAAATTAGAGATTTTACCGATTGAACGTGGAATGAAATAATTGTGTGGCATGGGTTGGATTATCTTGCTATGTTAGTGAACGTGGACAATTGAACTGAATGTGTTGTAAATGGAAATGGATATTATGACTTTGGGGTTCGAATTGAGTCAGAATGAAATGTATATGTTGGCTTAACTTGTAAAGAAAGAAAAAAGGGATAAGAATGAATGTATAAATAAATGATCGTATGGGTGAGACTGTGAACTATGTTATGATAATGAAGGCCATTCGCCTTCCCCTGGTAAAAGTGCATGTGCGTGGGCAGCTACGTGCCTTGTTGGAACGTGGGCCAGGTTAACGGTAACCGTCCATGTCGACAGTAGGCCAGGAAAGGATTAAGCGGTAGCCGTTCAAGTCGATGAAAGGCCAGGATTTAAGTTAAGCGGCTGCGTTAAACCCAAGTGCAGGCCATGAGACCCAGTGGGGTCGCTCACTCTTAAGAACCTGAAAGTTATACAAGAGATTGGTATGGAGGTGTACATCACTAAAAATATATACAGTGTGGGCTGTTGCGTCCATTAAGAATGAATAAGTCTGGTTTGGTTGTTTTCTCTTCCCCTAAAATGTTTTAAAAATGAATTTGTATGCATACCGTGACTGTTAGGAGTGATTGTTATTGAGTTTATCTCATTTTTGTGTAAAATGTTTTGTTTTTAGGTGAAGTAATTGCGCATGGGATTGGGGACCCGAAATTAGAGCGAGGCTCTGACGTTTAAGCAGACAGTTGTATCAAGTAGTTTTTTTGAGAAGAGAATTGTATTGGATTTCGTTTAAGTTTAGTAGTTGCTCAAACTATGGTTGAAATCTTTTAACTGAAGTATTACTAAAGAATACTTTGCATTAAAGTTTGATTGATACTCAATCTGGTGTTTCTACTAAGGAAATACGGCGGTAGCACCCCTGCTAGGTTTCCACTACCACATAGGTTAATAATTAATAATAAAGGAAGAAATTAGAAATTCGGGGTGTTGCAAAGTGGTATCAGAGCTCAGATTGACTAACCTAAAGGCTCGCCTAAAAGATTGTAATTAAATAAGAAGTAAAACTTGTAGACCTATGGACTACTCGGAGTGTGAATGTAGGACGGGGAAAAGGAGAGCATATCTGCATATGCTTGATTATTTGTTCGTAACTGTGTATCTGATGTGAACTTACTAATATCTAGGATGAATCCGACTCACCATTGAGGATGTATGGGGCGGCATTGCCGTTATGAGAGGATGGGGAAGATACCCGGAGTTAGCCTGGAGAGCCACTTAGAGCAAATTCATACCTTTATCTAGGGGCGATTGTTGGGAATCCCGAATGACTGCTTGAGATTTGACCACAACGAAGCCCTATTCTTCCTTAAGACCCTTTCCATTGACCCGCTGTGGTGTTTTAGGGTTAAGGAGTTGTACCCTAAGAAGGGGCCGTATCATTTTGTTGGAGGATGCTGCTTATGTGAATGAGAGCCTATGGGGATGGATATGGATGGACTGGTGGACTACCTCATAGATATAGGTCCCTACGACCAATCTCCCACCTTTGACACTAAGGATGACACCCCATCACAACCAGTAGAGGAGGATGCTGAAGATGATGAGTCTGTAGGAGAGAATGGGCCTATGAGTAGAGAGGATGAGTTGGTTGAGGAACCCATTGAGGAGGAAAACCCTAGAGAGGAATCTTCAGTTGAGTATGAACCCAAGGAAGACCCAGGAGAAGACCCCAAGGAGGAACCTTTAGGAGAGGATGATCCTGAGGAGGACCCAATGGAGAAGGAAGACCCTGAGGAAGATCCAGAGGAAAGCCCTGAGGAGGAACCTTTAAGGGAGAATAACCCCGAGGAGGGCCCTGTAGAGGAAGAAGACCCTAAGGAAGAACTTGAGGAAGAGCCCCTAAAGGACAAGAAACCCGAGGAGGAACTTCTAGATGGCGAGGAGTTAGAAGAGGAACAGTTGATGGAGGAAGATCTGGAGGAAGATCTAGTCAAGGAACAACTTGAGCCTAAGGTCTCCTGCTGGAAGCGAGGCAAATGTGATAGTATGTGTCGGGGTACCTGCCCAAAGGATGCCCTGGCCAGTGGAAGCTAGTAATTAATTAAAAGTTTCACTTTCTAGGATTATGCTGTTTAATTATCTTTCTGTTCTTCTATTAAGCCACTATGGGCTAATCAAGTTATTGGTTATTTATGTAACAAAGAGCATTAGTATGGAACGCCTATGGTTTTTTAAAAAAAATTAGTGCAATTGAATCTTTCTGAGTTACCTGGATGCCAATGTTTGTTATTTTGTATGATGTGAACTATGTGAATGTGTTGCCGATATGATGTGTATGATGCATGAGATGAAGTGACTGGACCACGTCAGCATGGCCAGGCTGATATGATTGTGGGCAAAAGCCTATGTTAAGTTTCTGCATGATATAGTAGTATGCGAGGTCTTATTGAACTATAGTAGTACGTGTGTCGGGAACTATTAGGAGAGGAACTAAACTCGACTTATTTCCTAAGGATGGCAGAAACAACGACGAATCTCAGATTGGGCCCCACCCCATTTCAAGGACCTCCGTGAACCCGAAGATCCCCATGTCCCACTTTAGGGAACGGTTGGAAGCCCTCCGCCCCAGGAATGGGAGTGGGCCTCGCAGTCAGGTGGATGAAACCAACCCACCTAATGGGGTAGAACTTACTAATCTCCTACTACTAGAGCTACTGCAAAAGTAAGGGGAACCACTGCAACGCTAGAATGATCACCTGCAGAAGCTGATGGAGGCTAGGGAGAGGAAGGTTGAGGAGGATAATTCCTCTATGTTCATGAGATTAGTGAGCCACAACCCACTTGTATACGATGGCACCCCTAACCTAAAAATCTTCGAAGAATGGATTCGGGGCATAGAGAAGTTCTTTGATGCCCTCCAATGCCCTGAGGAGTGGAAAGTGGGAATTGTAGTGTTTTACCTGAAGGACAAGGCTGACCTATAGTGGGCCACAGTGTGAGAGAGACAGTACGAGCCTAGATTTGACTGGAGAAAGTTTGAGGAGTTGATCAATGATCACTTCTATCCCGTCTCCCTCCAGAAGGCGATGGAGAACGAGTTCATGCAGCTGCAACAAAGGGGAATGAGTGTGTTAGAGTATGCCTCCAAGTTTATGGAGCTTTCCCATTTCACCCGGCCTTTGTAGCCAATGAGAGGCTCAAGATGAACCAGTTCGAGGCAGGACTCAACCCCACCATCAAGGAGATGATGTCAGTACACCAGTATGTCTCCTACGCGGACTTGTACAATACTGCAGTCAATGTAAAAAGGGTGATGAAAGAGAGAAATAATTACTTTAATGAGCAGCATGGACTTTAAAGGAAGGGGGATTAGCGAGAAAATTCTGACTCACAAGAACCATACAAGAGGCCTCCTGGGAACCATTACTCTAGCAACAACGCACGTGGAGGCTGGCATCCCAACACCCGGCCTAGGGTAGCTTGTAATGCTTGCGGGAAGCCAGGACATTACGCTCAAGAGTGTCATTCTGTCAAGAGGTGTTTCTGCTATGGGAGCTCGCAACATCAGATCTGGGATTGCCCACAACCCCCACTTTCTACCGGATAAGGACATGGGGGACAGGGACAGCAGTCCCAGTAGCACTACCAGAACAGAGGTGGGCAGGCAGCTAACCCCAACCAGTAGGGCCGGGCACCTTAGCAGAATCAGGCTCCACCTCCCAACCAATCGCCGCGGCACAATGGAAGCAGAGTTTACGTGATGCGCAAGGAAGAAGCGGAGGATGCCCCGAATGTCGTAGCAGGTACATTTTCTATCCAAGCTCAACTCGTAGATGTTTTGTTTGATTCACGTGCTACGCACTCTTTTATTTTTGTTGAACTGGTTCAGAAACTAGGGCTAGGTCCAACCCGTAAATCCTCTTTGCTGTCTATGATCCTCCCGGATGGGAAGACTGTATAGTGTGAGGAACTATATGAGGATTGCCCTATTCGAATATATGAGCGTGAGTTTCTGGCCAACCTATATAGGTTCAAGTTAACTAACTATGGGGTCATCTTGGAGATGGATTGGTTAGCAAAATATCAGGCTCAAATGGACTGTCCAAAACAAAGAATCACCCTAAGGGGGCCAATGGGAAGAAAGTTGTGCACAAAGGCAAGGCTTTAAGACCTGGAGTGAAGCTGATCACTGTAATGAAGGCCCACAAGTTGTTAGGAAGAGGATGCGAAGGGTTCTTATGTAACGTAGTGAAAAGTGGGGTTATTGAATCCTTCATCGAAGACATTCTAGTAGTGAGGGAATTCCCGGATGTATTCCCAGAGGAGATTCCTAGTATGCCACCCCTTAGGGAGGTAGAGTTTTACATTGATCTGGTACCCGGAGCCACCCTCATCTCTAGGGCACCCTATCGAATGGCACTGGCAGAGCCTAAGGAGTTAAAGATGCAGCTAGATGAGCTGTTAGAAAAAGGGTATATTCGACCTAGTACATCTCCATGGGGAGCCCCAGTATCATTCATGAAGAAGAAGGATGGAACTCTAAGGTTGTGCATAGACTATAGGGAACTGGATAAGATAACGGTCAAAAACCATTACCCTTTGCGCAGGATAGATGATCTCTTTGACCAACTCAGAGGTGCGGGGACTTTCTCTAAGTTAGACCTTCGTTTGGGGTATCACCAACTTCGAATAAAAGACGAAGATATACCTAGTCGCCCTCTGCACCCGGTATGGGCATTATTCATTCGTAGTGATGCCCTTTGGGCTCACTAATGCCCCAATAGCATTCATGGACCTTATGAGCAGAGTCTTCAAACCCTACCTGGACCAGTTTGTGGTAGTGTTTATAGACGACATACTAATCTATTCAAAGACTCCAGAGGATCATACCTACCATTTGAGGACGGTCCTAGAAGTATTGAGGAAGAATGAGTTGTATGCCAAATTTACAAAGTGTGAATTCTGGTCGAGTAAAGTAGCATTTTTGGGGCACGTAGTATTTAACGAGGGAGTGTCTATGGACCCTCAGAAGATAGAGGCCGTAACAAACTGGCCCAAGCCTAAGAATCTAACAGAGGTGAGGAGTTTCTTGGGTTTGGCAAGGTACTATCGTAGGTTTGTCCAAAACTTCTTAAAGATAGCCACCCCACTCACCAACTTGACCAGGAAGGTCGCTAAGTATGAATAGACATAGCAATGCGAGGAAGCATTCTAAGAACTAAAGAAAAGGCTGACAAATGCGTCTATATTAGCCTTACCCTCCACAGATAAGGCCTTTGTGGTGTATAGCGATGCATCTAGGAGTGGATTGGGATGCGTGCTGACGCAGGAGGATCGTGTTATAACCTATGCCTCATAACAACTAAAGATTCATGAGTGGAACTACCCGACTCACGACCTAGAGTTAGCGTCTATTGTATTCGCACTGAAGATTTGGAGGCATTACCTGTACAGTGTACATTGCAAGGTTTTTATTGACCACCAGAGTCTAAAGTATATTTTTTTGCAAAAGGATATGAATATGAGGCAGACAAGGTAGCTAGAATTTCTGAAGGACTACAACGTCCATTTCTAGTACCACCTGTGAAAAGCTAATGTAGTGGCTGATGCATTGAGTCGTTGATCGTACCCGGCACTAAACTGCTTACTGGCTCTACCCAGTGACTTGTGTGAGGTGTTCCGAAAGTTGGAGCTTAATGTGATCACTTCGAAGACCAAGTCTATACTTTGTGCCATGGAGGCATAGCCAACCCTCATAGAGGAAATTCAGATAGCACATGCTATGGACCCCGAACTGGAATGGATTAGGGAGGAGATATTGGCGGAGAAAGCACCTGGGGTTCATGATCCATGAGGATGGTACCATAAGGTTTCATAATCGGGTGCGTGTTCCCGCAGTAGAGGCACTTAAGAAGAAGATTCTAGATGAGGGTCACAATACTCCACACTAGCGCACCCAGGACGAAATAAATTGCACAAGGATCTAAAACAGACATTCTGGTAGAGCAATATGAAGCAAGAAGTAGCGGACTATGTGGTGAAGTGCCTAACCTGCCAAAGGGTGAAGATTGAACGCTAGTGATTTGCGACACTTCCGCAACCACTGGATGTCCTTGAGTGGAAGTCGGATTCAATGTTCATAGATTTTGTAGTAGGCTTACCACTGACTCAGAGGAAGAACAACACAATTTGGGTAATAGTGGATTGACTCACGAAAACAGTGCATTTTATAGCCATGACAAATACCTGGACTCTGGACCAGCTAATCCGAGCATACCTCAAAGAGATAGTACGACTATACGGAGTGCCCAGCACCATAGTGTCAGACCGGGACACTATATTTCAGTCAGGCTTCTGGAAAAAGCTATAGGAGGCATTTGGGATGTTATTATGCTTCAGTACTACCTTCCACCTAGCCATGGATGGCAAATGGAACACACTATTCAGACAATGGAAGGCATACTGAGGGCTTACGCCCTGGACTTAAGAAAACGTGGGATGAACAGCTAGTACTGACCGAGTTCTCCTACAACAACAGCTACCACACAAGTATTAGAATGACCCCGTGTGAGGCCCTGTATAGGAGGAGGTGCACAACTCCGCTCTGCTGGCAGGAAATTGACGAGGCGCTAACCATTGGAACTGAATTGATTCAAGCTACCACCGACAAGATTCGAGTGATTCAAGAATGGATGAAAGCCGTTCAGAGCCGCTAGAAGAGAAACTCGACCAAAGGTGTAGGCCCTTAGAATTTCAAGTGGGTGACCAAGTATTTCTTAGGGTATCCCCAACCAAGGGAATTGCGAGATTCAGTATAACAGGAAAACTTAGCGCAAGGTACATTGGGTCGTACCCAGTTACACAAAGGGTTGGGGAGGCAGCATACCGGTTAGAACTATTGCCTGAACTTCCAAGGGTATACAATGTGTTCCATGTGTCATAGCTAAGGAAGTACATCCTAGATCCCTCTCATGTAATTGACCCCGACCCTATACAGCTCCAGGAAGACCTGTCGTATGAGAAGTAGTCTGTGCAGATCCTGGATCGGCGAGATAAACACCTTCGTAGGAAAATGGTACCCTTGGTGAAGGTCCTCTGGGCCAACCACGAGATGTTGGACGCAACCTGGGAACCAGAGCAGGAGATGCGAGATAAATACCCTCACTTGTTCCTATAACCAGGTGCGTATAAGTTTTGGGGAGGAAACTTTTTTAAGTGGGGTAGTATGTAAAATCCCGAGAAAATTCATTTTCATAATGATAGTGTTTACCGCAGTTTATTTGACTTTCCAGGACGAAACTTCCTTAAGTAGGGTAGTATGTAAAATTCTGAAAACCCAATATGAGGAATCATATGATGTTGACCGACCTCTTATAATCCAAGTCAATACGAAAGATTTTCTCCTATGAGTTCCTTTCAAATTTTACTTATCATTTAAAATTTTATTTGGGTTGTATTTATCAACCCTTGATTTATTGTTATTCGATTCCTCATTTATTTACCTCCCTAGACTCAAATATTTATTTACCTATCTAGACTCAAATATTTATTTACCCATTTATATTTAATTTTATTTACCTCCCTAAACTTAAATATTTATTTACCTAATTAGTTAACCTTTGACCCAAGATTTTCCTTTCAAATATTTTCAAGATTGTTTTTCAAAATTTTCCCCTATTTTACCCTAATGGTCGGCTAACCCTTCCCCCCTTTATTTTTCTCTCTCTTCCTCCCTCAAATCTCTCGCATAACTCTCTCCCTCACTTGCTGTCTCTCTCCCTCTCTTGTTCTCTCTCTTTCCCCCCGCGCTTACCGCAGCCGCCACCAGCTCCTTCACCGGCCACCTGCCGCCGGCCACCGTGCAACTGCCACCACTGTTTTCCCCCTCTCTTCTCTCTTGGCGTGGGTAAGTGGGGTGCATCTCATGCACTCCATGCGCACAAATCTCACAAGTTCATGTTTTTCAAGTGTGCAAATTATGTTTTTGGATTAAGGATTCAAGGGTGTAAATTGTATGCAAGTTTTATAATTGTTTTTTTATTTAGATTTAAACCTTCATGGGTGTGTCGATCCAATCTCGTTTCTCCCAAAGACCGAACCAAGGTGAACATGCTAGCGTATTTGATTTTCGTTCGATTAAAAGTTAAAAATCTTGACTTGGCTTGGATTAGTAGGCATGTAGAGGCATTGGGATCATTATAGGTAGTCATTGATTGGTTGTATGAAAAGCATCGCCAAAAAGGGACTCATGTTAGAGTTAAAGGTTGGATAAAATTTCACTGGTTAGGGGGCAGTTTTTGCCTTGACTTTAAAAATTGGACCACTGAGTTGTACCTATCTAAACATCAGGAAATTTTTATGGTAGATATATTGGAATGCATTGAGTAATCTGGTCTTTGAATCAAGGGAATCGAAGAAGTATAGAGTGAGATATGACTGAATTACTAAGGGCTGCCCAGATGTGGGTAGCCAGTGATAGTGTAGAGCAATTAAGAAAGACGACCTAGTTTTCGATAGATTCTGGAAAGCACCAAACTAAGAATGGTAGAGGACGGATTGACCTTTCCACAATGGGTAAGAACTCGAAGTTTTGACATCGGGAACTAGAGATATGAGCTTTGGAAGTTCAGCCTAGATTCTGACCGAATATGGATTCAGGGTTTAGCTATGTCGGGAACTCCTAAGGGTGTCTAAAAATTATAGAAAAATTATCATAAGTAGGAAATGGATGGTAGTTGTGGTTCATAAGGACTTGGACTGAGTGCGGGCACTGTTTGATCCAGGTGCTGATTATTAGGCCCAATTAAGTAACTGAGCCCATAATTGTATGAATTCTAGGTAACAATCATACCCTAACCCTTCCCCAAAGTTGTTTGAAAAATGTGTGTGATGAACATGGTAAGGGCATCCCTAAATGTTGTTTTTCTTTGGTGAAATTATGGATTTTATCAATTGAACATAGAATGAAGTGATTGTGTGGCTTGGGTTGGATTATCTTGCTATGTTAGTGAATGTGAGCAATTGAACTGATTGTGTTGTAAATGGAAATGTATATTATGACTTTGGGGTTTGAATTGAGTCAGAATGAAATGTGTATGTTAGTTCAACTTGTAAAGAAAAAAATGGGGATAAACATGAGTGTACAAATAAATGATTGTAGGGGTGAGACTGTAAACTATGTTACAAGTGAAGGCCATTAGCCTTCCCCGGGTAAAAGTGTATGCACGTGAGCAGCCACATGCCCTATTGGGACGTTAGCCAGGTTAGCGGTAACCATCCATATCGACAGTAGGCCAAGAAAGGGTTAAGCAGTAACCGTCCAAGTCGATGGTAGGCCAGGATTTAAGTTAAGCGGCTGTGTTAAACCCAAGCCAGGCCATGAGACCCAGTGGGGTTGTTCACCCTTAAGAACCTGAAAGTTATACAAGAGATTGGTATGGTGGTGTACATCACTAAGAATATATACAGTGTGGGCTGTTGCGTCAACCAAGAATGAATAAATGTGGTCTAGTTGTTTTCCCTTCCCCTGAAATGTTTCTAAAAATGAATTTGTGTGCGTGCCTTGACTATTAAGGGTGATTGTTATTGAGTTTATCTCATTCTTGTGTAAAATATTTTATTTTCAGTTGAAGTGATTGCGCATGCGATTGAGGACCCGAAATTGGAGCGAGGCTCCTACGTTTAAGCGGATAGTTGCATCAAGTAGTTGTTTTGAGAAGGGACTTGTATTGGATTTTCTTTAAGTATAGTAGTTTCTTAAACTGTGGTTGAAATCTTTTAATTGAAGTATTACTGAAGAATACTTTGCATTAAAGTTTGATTGATATGCAACCTGGTGTTTCCACTAAGGAAATACGGCGGTAGCACCCTTGCTAGGTTTCCGCTACCACATAGGTTAACAATTAGTAATAAAGGAAGAAATTAGAATTCGGGGTGTTACAAAATTATTATCTGATAGTGAACCTCTAGTAACTGTTACGATCTGAAGATATGTGTATACCTGCCAAGCCAATCGGGGGACCTGCCCTGAAGCCACGCGGGTAACTAAAAGGCAATGTCTTCTAACTGATAACTAGTGGGGTTACTAATTATGTGATCAACCACTAATTAAACTGATTTATTGATGTATTTACCAAATATTATAATTTTGATAAATACGTGCTGATTTCTAAAGATACAGACAATGAACATATCTGGGCTTTTAATGAAATGTCACTAAGTATGATTATACACAAAAGGGGAGGAAATGATAGATTAGGCCCTGACTCTATGCAAAAACATTGTTATAGGAACATATAGTTAGTAAATGTATTTATTTTCATAGTTAATACTTTAGTAAAAGAAAAGTAAGGGTGTAATAGGGGCTAAAGTAAATGACTCGTAACGTAATCTCCCAATCTCCGTTGAGGCATAATTCCCCAATATAGAAACCTTAAAAAGTCCCAAAAAACTTTCATTTAGAACACATAACATGATTCCCACAATAGGGTTCCCAAAATGGGGTTAGAACACAAGTGTGCCAGTTCTGGTCTAACCTGTGCAGTTCTAGTAAAACGGCCATAATGTTTTCCACAGACCTCAGTTTGAGGCGATTCAAAAGGCATTTGAAAGCTAACTCACTGATATATCTAATCACCAAAAATAATAATTTTTAGCAAGACCGATCATTACCAGCTTATTGACAAAGCATGCCCTATTTTCTGTCATTTTTCAGCCTCACTGTCGTTGCTTTCTCCTCTCTTTTCACACAAATCCTCATCTAAAATCACTCCTTAAAATCATGTGACAAATTTTGGGTCCTTCCCATCACCATATAAAGCCACCATAATCAATTTCACTTCATAATTATATACATGAAAGATTCATTTCTCAATCAAATTTACATAATTAACATGCTTACTATTAAAGAAAAGCTAAACTTTGCATAATCATTAAAGCCCTAACTTTTGGCCCACTTGGGTTCACCTTTAACTAAACTAAAACCCCACCAGGACCACCATAATCATTTATGATGTTAAAGATTGCCAAAATAAATACAAAACCATCCATAAACTTCACTTAAGCTTAAACTTGCATGACCATGAACCATCTCAACTCCCACTTGCTCCCAAATTTCACCAATAATTTAGAACACCAAAATAACTTACTTATATCAAAATAACATGATCAACAATTAAAAAAACAAAACAAGAATCAAAACTAACAAACATATCAAAAACAACAAGAACAAGGTTAGGGTTTACTCACTTGTTGCCTGGAAAAGAGGTGGGAGAAGTGGTTGATGAAGACGGGGTTGAAAGGAGATGGTGGCTAAGTTGTGGTGGTGGAGTGGGGCTGATGGCAGCTCGGGGAGCTCTTGGTGGCAGCAGCTAGCACAAGGGACGGGGGCGTGGGTATGAGACGATAGGAGAGAGAGAGATGTGTGTGGGTTTTATGATGCTTGGCTAGGAATGAGTCAAAAAAAGTTTAATTGGCTGAATTTTTATCTTCAAAAATAACTTTTAGCTAACCATGATTAGGCTTAATCATGGTAATTAGTTAGGTTAATAATGCAAACTTGTTGGGCTTCAAATTGGGCCGAAATAAGTTGGGTTCGGGAATAAAACGTTCTGTAACGATAATATTTTTGCATAACTCAAAATTAAATTTTTGAAATGTTATGGAAAACAAAATAAATCACTTAGATCATAATTGTTAGCGCCTATTATCGATTCTCCTAAAATTTTCGTTAATAATTAAATAAACAAATAAAACCTGAATTGCTAAGTGAGAGCCCAAATGAAATTATTATTTTCTTGTTTTTCCACCAAAATGATGAAATGCGATAAATAAACATGAGAAAATCATTAACATGAAGTAATTAAATAAACAAACATAATTTAGGGTTGGACTATTACAGTATACTATAGACCTAGGGGCATATGCTCCTAGGCTGACATGTACAATATTGATGTGTTAGCAAAGCCGTTTTTACCCAAAATAAATAATCAAAACCAATCTAAACTTCCATTACTAGACATGAAAAATGCGTCATTCGGTTAGGGTACGGGTCCAGTTAAGTTTGGGTCGGGTCATGTTTCTGGTTAAGCGACATTTCGGGTCGGTTCCGTTTGGGTAGAGTGAACTTCGATTCAGGTCGACTTCGGGTCAACTGATTTTTTTGTTCAGTAAGCTTATGCAAAAATAAGCAACTTTGTCGGAAATTTCGAGTTAGGTACGGTTTCATTCGGGTCAATTCGGGTTTTAAATCCACTTCAGGTGAGCCTATTTTGTATCTCGGGTCAGGTATGGGTCCGAGTCATTTGATTTGGGTTTTAGGTCTTGGATAAGTTTTGCCAGGTCTACCCATCGCTACCTCTTCTCCTACTCCTATTGCAACACTGCGTGGTTGTAGTTCTATCCATGGCAAAACTTCCTCTCCCCATTTAATGGCAGCAATCTTTAATTTAGGCATTACGTCCCCTTTCTCCTGCCAGTTACACAAATTTTGAGTAGATTTTCGGCGATCTTGGGTTGTTCATTGAAGCATAACTCCAGTGCGTGTTCCCAGTGCAATTTCTGGTGGTCATACGAGACATGCACTTGTTCCTAAGCGATCCTAGGAGTCTTGCTGTGCAGGTCGCTTACCTAATTAGGGTTTGTTTATTACGTACAATTCCAAAGTCTGCTAGGTTCTTTCTCTTGCGCTTTCTAGGTATATTATCCAACCAAAACATTACCACCACACATCACGAATCACAGTTTGTTTTGGGAGAAAGCAAGTAATACACGGTTTAGGCAACAGCGGCAAAGAAGGGAACAACAGGCATACTTATGCAATGTTCAACAAGGTCCTACCACTAGCATTTAGGTTTCCGAGCATGCATAGGAAAATATTCCCTAATTTCACTCAGTCACTTCAGAATTCACAATAGCAAGGTATCATTCGGTGGGATCATCAATCATAGCAGCCAATCTCGACACGTATAGCACAAGGGTATGTACTTGTGAACCTAAACTCATTCATTATTGCTAAAAAGGCACAAGTCTTTTGGTGTAACGTAGAACTTAACTCGACAGTCAGAATGGCATTAATAATTCAAAATCTTGAGTTTCAAAGATGAAAAACATCTTATCTATTTTAAGTCCTTTGCTTTTAATAGGAGGATGGTTCAACTGCACTTAGCTCTTTTCCTACCAACCACTAAGTGTGCCTACTCACTCCATTAGCGGGCCTGAGGAGCAAATCGTACTTAAGGGGCTAGAATGAGCTTGGAGTTAAAACATCCTCAATTGTTTGAGTACAAACCACGTGCTCTCAAAATTTTTTATTCAAATCGTCAAGGCATACAAGTGAAACAACTTTGATTCAGCTAGCACTTAACTCATTCATGAGAGTATGAGTTATTCGGCTTATACTCTTAGCAATTCGTCATTCACTCGATTAGTAAGCTCACGCAAGCCGCACCTAATTAGCTAAACGCGCTAAAATTCGCATAAAACTCACATTTGCGCATTAAAGCAAGCATGTGTCACATTACCGTGAACACGTTCCTAGCTAACTATATGTAATGCGAGACTCAGGTCGTTGCCTGTGGTCGCAGGACCTTGCTCTGATACCACCCAATGTAACACCCCCAGCCCCTAGGGCCGGGGACGCTACGCTTTCTTAACTTCTTACTTAAATTCTGGGGCGAAACAGACAGAATTTCTCTTAAAAACGGATCGTCTCCAGGCTAAAAGCCTTACAATAAACCCCAGCAAATCAACGGAAGCGTAAAACATTCAAAAGAAGCTCAACGGCTACACGCTGGAGTTCATAACTCAACGAGCCACTCGCTCGGAGTACACCAAACAGAATAGTTCATTAATAAAGAATAAATGAAAGATACAACTCAACGGTTGTCACAACCAGAGTATTGGGGTTTACATCCCAAAACATAACCAACTTTAACCAAGAAGACATCTAACTAATCAGATGGTTGGCTCATGCGGCCATATAGAGCGACCTTTATACCATATGCATTACATGAACTAGAGTACTTGGTTTACTTACGTTTACAAACTGAGAATACATTACATGACTTCATTAAACACATAATATCCCTTTAAATAGGCACACACAACACCTTGCAAGCAAGAATAGATTCCATCTTAACACAGCTGACTCAACTTCTTCCTGTCATAAAGAAAACCTGGGGAAAAAGGAGAAAGTGTAATGGGATAAACAACCACACGCTCAGTGAGCGTCTCTCGACTCCCTTAAAACAAAACCGTTGCAGGCAATAATATCTTTAATAGTCACATATCACGTATTCATACTTTACTATCATATTAGGCATTCATAAAACCCTATGGAAGGATCACTAAACATAAACATCATTTTAACCACTCGAACATATTTCTAAGCTCCTAAATAACCAACTTCTTAAAAACCAATCACTCAATTCACATAAGTAAGCAACGAGGCTAAGCACAGAAACTTTCTTTTTCATAAACATAACTATTTAGCATTCCATTCAAACTATACATGAAACCTCATTCATATAATGTGCACATAAGGCTATCACTTTTCATAATCATGCATTTCTTAGCATTTCATTCATATAATATGCATAAGACGCGCATTTCGAGTTTCAATCAAACCTTATTCATAGGATATGCATGAAATATACTCATAAAGCTTTCTTCTTCATATTCGTATCTTACTTAGCATCTCATTCATAAGTTATACTTGGAATATGCACATGTCATACACAAGAAGCTTTCTTTTTTTTTACTGAAAACACTTCATCTAGCCTGTTGAGGCTCATAAAAACTCTTCTTTTAGCCTCTTGAGGCTCATATTCTTTAAAAGAAATCTCTTTCGTATCGGTCGCATATTGTCCCTTATAAACTTTTCACATTTCATTCATCTGGCCTCTTAATGGCCCATAAAAACTTTCTTTTTGAAATACTTGAAATGGCATAATGCTGACTGCTTTTCTTCGCTTATTAGGAAAATATATCTGGTATAAGATCATTACAGGGTGTTGATTACGTGAGATCTATTCTCAACCCCATAGTGAGACCTAACGCTCACGCTTAAGCTCTTACTCCCGGGACGGCTACATATAACATATCGGACCATTACTCTCTTCAGGGTCTTCTAGGGTCTCCTAGTACTAGGACTTATCCCCTAGGCTAACATCATTCATAACATATTGTCCGAAGCACATTATCTTAGCTAATTGAAAGTGTATGGGGCATAATGGCTTTTTGCTGCCTCTCACAGCGAAATCCTTTTTCATACATCACAGTTTCTTTTTAATCAAATTCTTTAGGGATTCCCCCGTTCAAGCGAGTTCACTCCCAAAACGAAGTTCGTATGGCTAAAATAGGCCATTGATTGCTAATAGTCATTGCTACTATTGTTTTGAAACACGAGAAACATCCTTTTTCAAAACAACACCTTCACACGCATAATGCATCTTAATAACATAAAAGGGGAGATATTCACACATAATACATTCAAGCACTTTATAATCATTTCAACACAATGAGTCACACACGGCCTTATAATCCACACGATTGGGGTAATCACAGCCCAGACTCCCTCCTCACATAGCAACCGACCATAGGTCCTCGAACCACTCATAGTTTTACCTCAAATCGTCCAACTACCATCTTGGTTCCAATTTCACAATTTAGTATTCTAATAATCATGATATACTGAAAAGCGATATGTAAATTTATGTAAGTCACCAATGCTTAACTTACCGAACAAATGAATAACAATTAGCAGTGTGCTGTAACCAATGATTATAACCATACATACAGACACACACACACACACACACACACACACACACACACACACACACACACACACACACACACATTCATATGACCATAACTTTGAAGCGAACGCTTAGTAAGTTGAGTTAAACTAACTATGCATGAAACACGATTACATTCATGTACTACAGTTAAGGGGTAAACATGCTCATTTCGTTATTCAAATGTTGTTTCTAAAGCTATTTCACAAGTATAGTTCGACTAAATAGACAAGTATGACATTTCAACCCTAATCAAGTCATTTGAGCATAATACGATTCTAGACGTTCGTTTATTACATCGAAGTCATTCTTTGAATCTGAATAAGCCATTTAAGCATAATACGATGCAAGGCATTCGTTTATTATATGGAAGTTACTATTCAAATCTAATTAAGTCATTTAAGCATAATACGATTCAAGGCGTTTGCTTATTACATCGAAGTTACCATTCAAGTCTAATGAAGCCATTTAAGCATAATTTAACTATGTGGACAGGCGTCGATTTAAGGTGTTCATATGATATTTCGAAGCCAATATTCCGGCATGGATTAACTACTATACGAGCATAGATTCGAAGTGTTAACATGTTGATTCAAAGCTACTAATTAGGCATGAATCAGCTAACTATTCAAGCATTGATTCTAAATGCTCATATATCATTTCGAAGCTATTAATCAGGCATGAATTAACTAAATAAACATGTATCAGTGCTAAGTGTTCAAATTTCACTTCGAAGCTATTAATCAAGCATGAATTAACTAAATAAACATGCATCGATGCTAAGTGTTCACATTTCACTTCGAAGCTATTAATCAAGCATGAATTAACTAAATTAACATGTATCGATTCAAAGCCATTTTCGAATATTAATCAACTAAACTAACATTTAACGATTCGAAGTCATTTTCAGGCACAAATAGCTAAACTTAACATGCATCGCAACTTAAGGATTAAAACGATTTTGAAACTACTAATACTTAGGAGGCAAGAAACACCCACCTGGACTCCAAGCTAAGGACCCAACTCTTGGGCTAATTGGCAAGGTTGAAGTCGAACTTCAAGCCTCCTAATTCGCTACCTAACATAGACCTTGAATCAGTCCACCCCAAGCCTAATTCTGCTGGTGTTCGTGCTGTTTCAAGTGGTCACCGGAACCGGGCTCAACCACCATCGGTTCGCCGGCCTTGGTCGCGCCAGTCGTCGGTAGCAGCTTGCTCAGATCCCCCCTCCTTCTCTCTCTCTTTTGCTCGTTCTGTCTGCCTAGGCTTGAGTTCAGGCTGTCGGGGGGCATGCTGGCTAAATTGGGTGGCCGCCGGTGTGGCGCCGCCGTCGCTGGCCCCCCTTCTCTCTCTTTTTCGGTCTCTCACTCCTCCTCTCTTTCTCCCACTTTCTGCCAAGGTCACGGTCGTGGCTTGGCTGTGCACACCGGCGTCGTCGCCATCACCGTTGCCCATCGCTGGCCAGCCTCCACTCTCTCTTCTCTCTCTCTCTCGCTGGTGGCATGGGTCGCGGGTTTTGGAGCAGGGAACCCCCCTCTCTCTCCGTCGTGTCTATTAGCCAAAGAAAGGGGGCTTCGGTCCCCCTTATGTCCCTTTTCCTTTTTTTTTTGTTTTGGGTTTCATTTGGGTTTAAAAGCTTAGTCAACTAAAATTGCCAGTCCAATCTCGTACCTCTTATTCTAAACGCAATTGTTAATATAATCGCTCATCGATCATTCGTCCCCAAATATGTAAGGTTTGATTTTAATAAACCTCGAAACTAATTCTAAGGTTAACAACCTACTCGCATTCGGGAAACGACTAAATAAATCGAATAACGACTAAATTAAACTATCGATATAATTTAATGCACAAATAGCACGAATTAACTTTAAAATCAATAATAGCAATAATAATTCTTTTTAATAAAAATTATCGCTCATATAAGCGCATCAATACTAATTTAACTCATGTGGTTAATAAAAATACGAATTTTGTGCCGTAGAAGGTGAGGCAGCCAACTTAACGTAAAATAAAGGACGCGGGTCTTACATTATGCATGTTAAATCAGTTGAATCATGTTTGAATCGATACTTGCTAGGTTAGCTAAGTCATGTTTAAAAGTAGCTCCTGAATCAGCCTAAGCATGCCTTGAATCGATGCCTGCTAAGTTAGTTAATTAATGTTTAAAAGTAACCTTGAAACGACCGAAGCACGCTTTAATCCGATGCATGTTAAGTTCAGTTAATTCACGCCTGAAGTAACTTCGAAATAAGCTAATAATGCTTTGAATTAACATGTTAGAATTCGAATCGATGTTTGTTTAATTAAGCTAATTCATGCCTAAAAGTAGTTTTGAATTAACATGTTAGCATTCGAATCGATGCTTGAACCTGAAAGGTAGCTTTGAAATGAATTATGCATGTTTAGAATCGATTGAAGTATATTTAGTTAATACATGCCTAAAAAATAGCTTCGAAATAAAATATGCCTGTTTAGATTAGATACATGTACACTTAGTTAATTTATGTTCGTCTAATAATTTAAAAGGAAATGTGAACGTTTAGAATCGATACTTGTACACTTAGTTAATTCATGTTGGTTTAATAACTTCGAAGTGAAATATGAATGTTTAGGATCGATGTATGTACACTTAGTTAATTCATGTTCGTCTAGTAACTTTGAAGTGAAATATGAATGTTTAGAATCGATACATGTACACTTAGTCAATTCATGCTCAATTAATAGCTTCGAAAAGAAATGAGCGTGCTTAGAATCGATACTTGTGTGATTAGTTAGCTTATACCTGAACTGTGACTTCGAAATAATAAATGAACACCTCGAATCGATGTCTGCCTATTTAGTTAAATCATGCTTGTAACTTTGGAAATAAGTTATGAATGTTGAAACGAGCATGTTTACCCCTTGATTGTAATACATGAATGTAATCGAGTTTCATGCCCTGTGAGTTAAGTTCAGCTCGCTAAGCATTCGTTTCAAGTTAAGGCGATATGGATGTATATATGCATATATATGGTTATAACTGTTGGCTATAGTGTACTACAGAATCATATTGGCTTGCCTGGTAAGCTATGCATCGGTAAGTTTACATATCGCTTTTTAGTATGACTTAGGGATTAGAATGTTAGATTGTGAATTTGAGACCGAGATGGTAGTTAGATGGTTGGAGGTAAAACTATGAGTGGTTTGAAGTTTCCTGTGGTCGGTTGCTACATGAGGAGGGAGCCTGGGTAATGACTTAATCGCAATCGTGTGGATTGCGAGGCCATGCGTGGCTCATGTTGCTAAGTTGAGTTATGAAGTGTTTGAATGTGTATATGTGCACCCCTACCCTTTCTATGTGATTAGGTTTGATTATTTGCATAAGGGTGAGTTTTGAAAAAGAAGGATTTCATGTTTTGAAACGATAGTAGTCATAATTATTAGTGCATGATGGCCTATTTTAACTGAATGAATACAGTTTTAGGAGTGAACTCGCTTGAATGGTGGAATCCCTAAAGAGTTTTACAAAGGTGTGAGTTGTATGATAAAGGATTTCACTGTGAGAAGCAGCAAATTTATTAGCCGTTCTAGCCATACGCTTTAAATTGGCTAAGATAATGTGCTTTGGATAATATGATATGAATGATGTTAGCCTAGGGAATAAGTCCTGGTACTAGGAAACCCTAGAAGACCCTGACGAGGATAATGGTCCAATATGTTAAATGTAGCCATCCCAGGAGTAAGAGCTTATGCGTGAGCATTAGGTCTCACTATGGGGTTGAGAATAGATCTCACCTAATCAGCACCCTGTAATAATCTTATGCCAGTAGTATTTTCCTAATAAGCAAAGAAAAGCAGTCGGCATTATGTAATTTCAAGCACTTCGGAAAGAAAATTTTTATGGGCCATTAAGAGGCCAGATGAATGAAATATGAAAAGCTTATAAGGGTCAGTATGCGATCGATACGAAAGAGATTTTTTTAAAGAATGTGAGCCTCAAGATGCTAAGAAAAGAGTTTTTATGTGCCTCAAGAGGCTAAATGAAGTGTTTTCAGTAAAAAGAAAGAAAGCTTCTTGTGCATGACTTATGCATATCATATGAATGAGATTTAAGTAAAGTATGTTGATGAAAATAAACCGTTACGCGCATACTACAAGTATAAGTTATGAATGAGATGCTAAGTAAGATACGATTATGAAAAAGAAAGCCTTATGAGCATATTTCATGCATACCCTATGAATAAGATTTGAATAAGACTTGAAATGTGTGTGTGCTTTATGCATATCATATGAATGAAATGCCAAGAAAAGTATGATTATGAATAGAGATAACCTTATGTGCACATCATATGAATGAGATTTCATGCGTAGTTTAAATGGAATGCTAAGAAGTTATGTTTATGAAAAAGAAAGATCCCTATGCTTAGCCCTCAATGCTTGCTTATGTGCTTAACTGCTTGTTAGTAAAGGATCATAATCATTCAGGGACCTAAAAATGTGTTTGAGTGGTTAAACTGGAGTTAATAGGTAGTGATCCTTCCATAAGGGTTTTAAGAATGCCTAATATGATAGTAGAGTATGAATACATGATATGTGACTATTAAAGATATTATTGCCTGCAACGGTTTTGGTTTTAAGGGGGTCAGGGGACACTCACAGAGCGTGTGGTTGCTCCTCCCATTACTCTTTCCCCTTTTTCCCCAAGCGTTCTTTATGAGAGGAAGAAGTTGAGGCAGCTATGCTGAAATGGAAGTTGCCCTTGCTTAAAGGGAATCAAGTGTGCCCATAGTGAAGTAGTCTTGCTGCTTGATAATGTTATAGAATGTATTCTTAGTTTGTAAACGTATGTAAACTAAGTATTCTAGTTCATGTAATGCATATGATATAAAGGTTGCTCTGTATGGCCGCATGAGCCAACCATCTTATTAGTTAGACGTCTTCTTGGACAAAGTTAGTTATGTTTTGGGATGTAAACTCCAATGCTCCGGTTGTGTGAACCGTTGAGTTGTGTCTTTCATTTCTTCTTTATTATTGAACTATATTGTTTGAGTACACCGAGCAAATTGCTCGTTGAGTTATGAACTCCAGCGCGTAGCCGTGGAGCTTATTTTAAAATGTTGTATGTTTCCATTGATTGCAGGGGTTTATTGTAAGGCTTTTAGCCTAGAAATGGTTAGTTTCTAGGGGAAACTCTGCCTATTTCTCCTCGAAATTTAATAAAAAGTTAAGAGAATGTAACGCTCCTGGCCCTAGGGGCTGGGAGTGTTACATTGATGGTATCAGAGCATGGTCCTACGACCATAGGCCGCGACCTGAGTCTTACATCTCATATAGTTGCCTAGGAACACGTTCACAATGAGGTGATACATGCTTGCCTTGTGTGCAAATGTGCATTTTATGTGAATGTTAGTGCATTTACCTAGTTAGGTGCGGCTTAAGTGAGTTGATTGGTTGGATGAAAGAACCATTTGCTAAGGTGTAGGCCGATTGGCTCGTATTTTTGTGGATAAGTTAAGTGTTAGCTCAGTCGAAAATTGTTTTGCTTATATGCCTTGGTGGTTTTAATCAAAAGTTAAAAGAAGATATGATTTGAAATCGAATGACTAGAAAAGCCTTAACCCAAAGCTCATCTTTGCCCCTGAAGTACAATTTCCTCCTCAGGCCCTATGATGGGGTGAGCAGATGTACTCGAAGGTTGGTAGAGAGAGAGCTAGAAGCAGTTAACCATCCTTTTATTAAAAACAAAGAGATTTGAAATAGATAAGCTATTTTTCATCCTTCGAAACTCAAGATTTTGAGATGTTAATGCCGTTTTGACTATCGAGCTAAGTTTATCTTACACCGAAGGATTAGCTTTCCATTAGTGATCATGAGGGAGTTTAGATTCACAAATATGCGCCCTTATGTGTATCAAATGTTGCTTGTAAATGTGTATGTGCTAAGATGTGTACGTCGATAGAATCCTTCGTAATGGGCTAGGAAAGGAATGATGGAAAATTAGTTGCTATGATTGATAATCCTACTAAATGGTACCTTGCTATTGTGAATTTTGAATTGCCTGAGTGAAATTAGGGGATATTTCCGCATGTATGCTTGAAAAACTAAATGCTAGTGGTAGGATCTCGTCAAACATTGTATAAGTGTACCTACTATTCCTCTTTCTTGCCATTGTTGCCTAAGCCGTGCATTACTTGCATTCTGTTATAAGGATTGTTATTCGTGAATGACGTGACGATGTTTTAGCTCGGACGAACTCTAATGCACCCAGAAAGCGAAAGGAAGGAAGAACCTAGCAGACTTTGGAATTGTACATAGTAAACGATCCCTACTAAGGTAAGCGACCTATAGTAAGATTCCTATAATCACCTGTGGGATAGGTGTACCTCGCAAGACCTCAACTGGTACCTACAAGACCATTAATATCAACCATACTCAAAACAAATATAGCCATAGCATTACATATAGTCTAAAGCCTATAGAAGCTTATATAGTTATTTAAGTTCGTTATTTGTGACCAGTTATGTGTTTTATGAATGAGTTGTTGTACGTCTACGAGTTTGCTTGACTTGAGTCTGGTTTGGTATATGACTTGATTATCTAGATGATTTAAGTTTTATAATTCATGACATGACATAACCTCTAACTCATTGCTTGCATTCTGTGAATTTTATGATTCCACATAATAGTTGAATAACTATATACACACATATTTGAAGTATGGAAAGGTGACCCTAGAAACCTGCATTCTCGTATCCTGGCCCTTATATGTTTGACCAGAGTAGCACAGCGGAAGCATGTAGGCCCATAAGCCACAGACCTAGGATTCGTCTAGGAGCATAACCATTCATTTGGATGAATCTATAACTTAAGAGACAATCAATTCCAAGTTGGGACCTTAGGGAAAGTCTCCCCACCATCCATACCATTGGCTTACATTATGCCTTAGCATTTCCATCTCAAAGTTATTCTTATCGACATGATATGCTAGCTTATGTTGTTAGTGATTCTTAATCTTCAGTGCTTTGTTGTTAACCGCTATGCGATGTCAATGTGAATTCAAGTGTTACTCTGAGTTCCTTTGTTGTCCCTGTGATGTAATTTGATGTCTCTGCTATCTTAGTGTGATGTGATAACTTCTTATAAATGATTTAACCTTAGATTGACCTAATATCTTCATGTTTTAGAACGAACCTGATTAACTTAACCCCTTCATATGAGCTTGACATGTCCTGTCTAAGTTGCCATGAATGTAAGGCCTATAAGTTAGCTAGAATTAATGTAAGAACATAGGAATGTCAATCACATATGCTTTCATTTTGTGAATTGCTTGCTATATGTATATCAGTTGGTTTCATGTTACTTCCAATTCCTAAACTTGAGAATGCTGAATTGTTGATACTATGCAATACTATGTGATGCTATGGTACTTAAATGATGCTTTGTGGTGCTATGTGACGTACTTATTATTCCAATGTGTTATAGAAATCTGCGAGTTAAGCATTGTGATCACAAAGGTGACTTGAATTCATGTTTTAGAAGGAGACTACTAGTATATTGTCTCAGTTGTTACACCTCTAGATGCCCACCCATAGGTGCATACACATGGAGTTGCCGTCTACTATGCGAATTGAGTCTAGACATTCGAGGGTGTACGTTCATTTTTTTTAAAGCAAGCCCAGTATGGTTTTTCATGCCAACTCAGTTGCCCCTCTTCAATGTGATTTGCCCTCGGTGCCTAAATAGAGTGAGTAGATGCTTGAAGAGGATTGGCGAGGCGGAGACTGGATACCATAAGCCATTTTCTTTCGATTTAAAAGAAGTAGTGTGTGCAAAATGAAACCTTTTGGAAACCTACCGTGTAGATCATAATTGTGTGTGTATATTCTAGGAATGATCGACCTTAGGTGTAGAATTTCGAGGACGAAATTCTTTTAAGTGGGTAGAGTGTAAGACCCGCCTTCTTCGTTATAAGTTAACCTGGCTGTCTTACCTTCTACGTTGTAAAATTCGTATTTTTATTCACTTTACGAGTTAAATTATTATTGATGCACTCATGTGAACGATAATTTTATTAAAAAGAATGTTTTCGTTACTATTAATATTACTATCATTATTAGTTTTGAAAATTTTTCAATGATTTTAAGTATGCGTTAATATAGATTATTAACGAGTACTAAATCGATTAGGAATCCAAATACGATTATAGAATTAGTTTCGAGGTTTAATAAATCGAACCTTGACGTATTTGGGAACGAATAATCGATAAAGGGCCGTATTATTGATTTTGGGTTTAGAATTCGGGATGCGAATTAGAGTGGCGGTGTTAAGTATTGAGAAAGAAACAAAAAAAAATATTAAGAGGGGGCCAAGCCCCTTTCTATCATGGAACCACGAGCGAGGGGGGCTCTCTCAAAACCAGCCTCAACCTCCCCAACAAACCCACATGAGGAGAGAGAGGAGAGGAGGGGCGACGGTCTGCCGTTGCTATGCCGGTGACTGGTCTGCCGTTGTCGTACCCCGCCGCAGTCACTACGAGGGGAGAGAGAGAGACGTCGAGCGAGCGAGAAGGAGAAGCAAAACGAAGAGCATGACGGGGCTCAGATGCCGGCGAGATTGGCGTCGACGAGGTGCCTCCACCCGTGGGCTTGTATCCAGTGACCGCTAGGAGCCACGATAATCAAGAACTCTTGGGTTAGGGTTTCGAACCCCTAGCACCGCCACCTTCCACCTCAACCCATCAGAACCACCAACCAGCACCACCATCATGGCCAATCCGAGTAGCCAAATTAGCCAAGGAATCAGGTCCTCTAACTTGGAGTCTAGGTGGGTGTTTCTCACCTCTGACGTATTAGTAAATTCAAAACATTTTAACCCTTTGGATGAGATGCATGTTAGTTTAAGGTTGATTACGCTGACTGAAATTATGAAGTGATTACGTATGTTTAGTATGATTAAATTCAGGCTCGGGTTATGCATGTTAAATCAGTTGATTCATGCTTGAATCGATACTTGCTAAGTTAGCTAAGTCATGTTTAAAAGTAGCTCCTGAATCAACCTAAGCACGCCTTGAATCGATGCCTGCAAAGTTAGCTAATTTATGTTTAAAAGTAGCCTTGAAACGACTAAAGCACGCTTTAATTCGATGTATGTTAGGTTTAGTTAATTCACGCCTGAAGTAACTTCGAAATAAGCTAATAATGCTTCGAATTAACATGTTAGCATTCGAATCGATGTTTGTTTAATTCAGTTAATTCATGCCTAAAAGTAGTTTCGAATTAACATGTTAGCATTCGAATCGATGCTTGAATCTGAAAGGTAGCTTCGAAATGAATTATGCATGTTTAGAATCGATTTAAGTATATTTAGTCAATACATGCCTGAAAGGTAGCTTTGAAATGAATTATACATGTTTAGAATCGCTTTAAGTATATTTAGTTAATACATGCCTGAAAGGTAGTTCGAAATGAATTATGCATGTTTAGAATCGATTCAAGTATATTTAGTTAATACTTGCCTAAAAAATAGGTTCAAAATGAAATATGCCTTTTTAGATTAGACGCATATACACTTAGTTAATTTATGTTCGTTTAATAACTTCGATGGAAATGTGGACTTTTAGAATCAATACATGTACACTTAGTTAATTCATGTTCATTTAATAACTTCGAAGTGAAATATGAATGTCTAGGATTGATATATGTGCGTTTAGTTAATTCATGTTCGTCTAGTAACTTTGAAGTGAAATATGAATGTTTAGAATCGATACATGTATACTTAGTCAATTCATGCTCAATTAATAGCTTCGAAAAGAAATGAGTGTGCTTAGAATTGATACTTGTGTGATTAGTTAGTTTATACCTGAACTGTGACTTCGAAATAATAAATGAACACCTCGAATTGATGTTTGCCTATTTAGTTAAATCATGCTTGTAGCTTTGGAAATAAGTTATGAATGTTGAAACGAGCGTGTTTACCCCTTGATTGTAATACATGAATGTAATCGAGTTTCATGCCCTGTGAGTTCAGTTCAGCTTGCTAAGCGTTCGTTTCAAGTTAAGGCAACATGGATATATATATGTATATATATGGTTATAACTATTGGCTGTAGCGTATTGCTGAATCATATTGGCTTGCTTGGTAAGCTATGCATCGGTAAGTTTACATACCGCTTTTCAGTATGACCTAGGGATTAGAATGCTAGATTATGAAATTGAGACCGAGATGGTAGTTGGATGATTTGAGGTAAAACGATGAGTGGTTTGAGGTTTCCTGTAGTCGGTTGCTACATGAGGAGGGAGCCTAGGTAGTGAATTAACTACTATCATGTGGATTGCGAGGCCATGTGTAGCTTATGTTGCTAAGTTAAATTATGAAGTGTTTGAATGTGTACATGTACCCCTCTACCCCTTCTATGTCATTAAGTTTGATTATTTGCATAAGGGTGAGTTTTGAAAAAGAAGGATTTCATATTTTGAAACGATAGTAGCCATAATTATTAGTGTATGATGGCCTATTTTAACTAAATCAATACCGTTTTAGGAGTGAACTCGTTTGAACGGGGGAATCCCGAAAGAGTTTTACAAAGGTGTGAGTTTCATGACAAAGAATTTCGCTATGAGAAGTAGCAAATTTATTAGCCGTTATGGCCAAACGCTTTAAATTGGCTACGATAATGTGCTTTGGACATTATGATATGAATGATTTAGCCTAGTGAATAAGTCCTGGTACTGGGAAACCCCAGAAGGCCCTGACAAGGGTAATAGTCAAATATGTTAAATGTAGCCATCCCGGGAGTAAAAGCTCATGCGTGAGCATTAGGTCTCACTGTGGGGTTGAGAATAGATCTCACCCAATCAGCACTCTGTAATGATCATGTGCCAGCAGTATTTTCCTAATAAGCAAAGGAAAGCAGTCGGCATTACGCCATTTCAAGTATTTCAGAAAGAAAGTTTTTATGGGCCATTAAGAGGCCAGATGAATGAAATGTGAAAAGCTTATAAGGGTCAGTATGCGATGATACGAAAGAGATTTCTTTTAAAGAATATGAGCCGCAAGAGGCTAAGAAAAGAGTTTTTATGTGCCTCAAGAGGCTAAATGAAGTGTTTTCAGTAAAAAGAAAGAAAGCTTCCCGTGCATGACTTATACATATTATATGAATGAGATCTAAGTAAAGTATGCTGATGAAAATAAAGCGTTATGTGCATATTCCAAGTATAAGTTATGAATGAGATGCTAAGTAAGATATGATTATGAAAAAGAAAGCCTTATGAGCATATTTCATGCACACCCTATGAATGAGATTTGAATGAGACTTGAAATGTGTGTGTGCCTCATACATGTCATATGAATGAAAAGCGAAGAAAAGTATGATTACGAAAAGAGATAACCTTATGTGCACATCATATGAATAAGGTTTCATGCATAGTTTAAATGGAATGCTAAGAAGCTATGTTTATGAAAAAGAAAGATCCCTATGCTTAGCCCTTAATGCTTGCTTATGTGCTTAACTGTTTGTTAGTGAAGGAACGTAATCATTCAGGGACCTAGAAATGTGTTTGAGTGGTTAAAATGGAGTTAATGGATAGTGATCCTTCCATAAGGGTTTTATAAATGCCTAATATGATAGTAAAGTATGAATACGTGATATGTGACTATTAAAGTTATTATTGCCTGCAACGGTTTTGGTTTTAAGGGGGTGAGGGGACACTCACAGAGCGTGTGGTTGCTCATCCCATTACTCTTTCCCCTTTTTCCGTAAGCATTCTTTATGACAGGAAGAAGTTGAGGCAGCTGCGCTGAAATGGAAGTTATCCTTGCTTAAAGGGAGTCAAGTGTGCCCATAGTGAAGTAGTCTCGCTGTTTGGTGATGTTATAGAATGTATTCTTAGTTTGTAAATGTATGTAAACCAAGTATTCTAGTTCATGTAATACATATGATATAAAGGTTGCTCTGTATGGCCGTATGAGCCAACCATCTTATTAGTTAGACGTCTTCTTGGACAAAGTTAGTTATGTTTTGGGATGTAAACTCCAATGCTCTGGTTGTGTGAACCATTGAGTTGTGTCTTTCATTTCTTCTTTATTGTTGGACTATATTGCTTGAGTACACCGAGCAAATTGCTTGTTGAGTTATGAACTCCAGCGCATAGCCGTGGAGCTTATTTTAAAATGTTGTATGCTT
Source organism: Carnegiea gigantea (assembly GCA_029747015.1). Taxonomy (NCBI): domain Eukaryota; kingdom Viridiplantae; phylum Streptophyta; class Magnoliopsida; order Caryophyllales; family Cactaceae; genus Carnegiea; species Carnegiea gigantea. The sequence continues at coordinate 153,128 of JAKOGI010001388.1, forward strand.
CCATTGATTACAGGGGTTTATTGTTAGGCTTTTACCCTGGAAACGGTAAGTTTTTAAGGGAAACTCTGTCCATTTCGCCCCGCAATTTAATAGAAAGTTAAGAACGTAACGCTCCTGACCCTAGGGCCTGGGGGTGTTATATTGATAGTATCAGAGCATGGTCCTACGGCCATAGGCCGCGACCTGAGTCTTACATCTCATATAGTTGCCTAGGAGTGCGTTTATGATAACGTAATACATGCCTGCCTTATGCGGAAATGTGATTTTTATGTGAATGTCAGCGCGTTTACCTAGTTAGGTGCGGCTTGAGTGAGCTGATTAGTTAGATGAAAGAACCATTTGCTAAGGTGTTGGCCGAGTGTGATGGAGACCATCATGAGAAGCCCAAGGACCATCAAGCTCAGCCCAAGGAGGACTCGCTCAAGCTTCAAGAGGTCAAAGAAGTTACAAAACTTTGCCAGAAATTAGCGTTCATGCCCGAAGAGGTAGTACCGCCTTCATCCCGCAATTTCCCGATTTTTGTGTGCACTTTTGGCCTAACTAAAGTGATCCCACAACTTGAGGCTCCACATGGTTTTGAAGCTTAAGATTTCAGCTTTAAAATAAGCCCAAGTTTGTTTAATTTGGACGTCATTTGATTGGGCAAACTATCACTCAAAGGTACATTATTCTGATCCAGTCCAGTCTGAGATAGATGCATTGTTTGGGCCATAACTTTTACACCGCTTATCCAAAATGAGCAAATGAGCCCATTCTGGAAAATAGACTTCCAGGGTCTTTCTATCAAGCCCAAGAACGCGTGATTTGGCCGAGTATTCTGGAAGATATACTCTGTTGAAGTTGAGGCAGCTGCAAGGATTAATTCTGGGAAAATGAAGAGTCTTCGGTTACATGTATTTGTGTGGCTGATATTGTGCACGTTTTGGAGGCTTCTAGATGGAGATATTCAGCTGAGAAATCCTAGAATATTCCTTATAACCTCCCCCACCCCTTTTATGATGAGTCTTTTTATTTTTCCTAAGTCTTTTCAATTTTCTAGTTTTAATTACTAGGAGTTTTTAAGTCTTTTGGTTGTCTTTGTTTAGCTTATAAATAGGTGGGTTGTGTAGTTGCATTTCATCATTCAGAGTTGTAAGCTTTCCCAAGTGAAATACAAATACCTTTGAGTGTGATTCTCAAAAGTGTTCCAAATCCCTAGTTCTATATCTTGAATTTTGGCAAGTTCAAGTGGTGTTCTAGGTTCTCTTCCTTTTTCCAATTGGAGTGATTCCTTGGTAAAGACAAGAGAATTTGCCCAAGATCAAGCCCTTGAGTGGCTCCGTGAAGGATTATCTCAAGTGCAAGGTCTTGTTTATCCTTTGTTTTTTCTTTTGTTATTATTCTTCGATCCATCTCAATCTATCTTCCATATTCACTTTTCTTTGGTTTGATTCTTGTTTAGAATTTGTTTGAGTTTGATTTGGTTCACTTACCACCCACATATACATCAATTGGTATCAGAGCCAAGGCTTTTAAGTGACCCACATCATACCCAAATACACAAAAAAAAAATTAAAAAAACAAAAAAAACCGTGAACAGCCCGTGTCCACAGGCCAGAAAGATCGCACGGTGCCCCCGTGCCGCCCCACACGACCGTGCCATATTTATTTTCCAGAAATCTTCAAGTCGAGACGCAGCACGGTGCCCCCGTGCCACCCAGCACGACCGTGCCACTATACTTTTCTGCATTTCCTCAAGTCGAAGCATAGCACGGCCTGCCCGTGCCCCCTTGCACGACCGTGCCACCTTCCCTGCTGCATATTCTTCCTTCAAAGCATCTCCAACATGTCTACAAAGTCCACAAGAAGCGACCAAGCACGTGTGGAAGAGTTAGAAGCTCAAGTCACTTATCTTCGAACTCAACTTGGGCAACTTTTAGAGGAAAAACGAAGGTGGGTTCATAGCCCCACTCCCTCTCATCCTCATGAACCGGTGGTCGAATCAGAAGAAGAAGTCCTTCAATCCCGAGCCAATTCTAGTGACGAAGAAGCCCCAAGGAGACGAAGGCAAGGAAGCAATATTGGTGGTGTCCGAATTGACATCCCCGAATTTGAAGGCCAACTTGACCCGGACTTATTTCTCGATTGGTTGCACACCATTGAGAGGATCTTTGAATATGAGGACATCCCGGAGGACAAAGAAGGTAAAACTTGTAGCCCTTAAACTCCGCAAATATGCTTCAATCTGGTGGGCTAACCTTGGAGCGAAAAGAGCAAGAAATGGGAAAGGGAAAATTAGAACGTGGGCCAAAATGAAAGAAAAACTCAAGGCCAAGTTTCTTCCCTCACACTATGTGCAAGATAATTATCTGAAACTCCACTGCCTCAAGCAAGGATCAAAAAGTGTAGAGGAGTACACTCGGGAGTTTGAACAACTCCTTCTCAAATGCGACTTGAAAGAAGATGACTCTCAAACCTTGGTAAGATACTTAACCGGACTTGATGAGTCTATTGCTCATATTGTTGAATTGCAACCATATTCATCCCTTGATGATTTGAGTTCTCTAGCCTACAAGGTAGAACAACAAAAGAAATCAAAGGGAAAGAGTATCCTATCCAAGCCTCTCTCTCGTCCTTACCCCACACAAAGGCTTCGTACTACCCTCCTCGTCCACAAAATCCCCCACCACCACAAACCAAAAACACCACTCCAACCCCTCCAAAACCCCCCACACAAGAGCCCAAATCTAAAGACAAGGTTCGTTGCTTTCGGTGCCAAGGTATGGGACACTATGCATCTGAGTGTCCAAACAAGAGGATCGTTTCCCTAGCGGAGTACCAAGAAGCATGTGATGAACATGCCTATGACGAAGAAGAAGGAGAGCACTATGAAGAAGGAAGCTTGGAAGAAGTTGAAGAAGGCCCCGATGAAGGAGAGTTGCTTGTTATCCGCCGGGCCTTGAGTGGAATTGCCACTCAAAAGGACATGGAGCAAAGAGAAGCCATTTTTCACACCAGGTGTACCGTAGGAGACAAGGTTTGTTCCCTTATCATTGATGGAGGTAGTTGTGCTAACGTTGCCTCAAAGACTATGGTGGACAAACTCAAGCTGCAAGTCTCTCCTCGTCCAAATCCCTACACCATACAATGGTTGAATCAAGGCAAAGGTTTGCAAATTACTCACCGTTGTCTTGTTTCCTTTTCAATTAGGAAAAACTATAACGATGAGATTTGGTGTGATATAGTCCCCATGGATGCTTGCCATATATTATTGGGTAGACCATGGCTTTTTGATAGAAGTGTCATCCATGATGGCCGGATGAACACTTACTCTTTTCTCAAGGACCGTAAGAAAATCACTCTTACCCCTCTCAAAAGTCCTTCCCCCTCTAAACCAAAAGACAATCCTCATTTGGAAGTCTTCCTTACTACTCTTCTCAAATCTGAGCATCATGAGTATGAGTCTTTTAAAGACTTGATACTTTTACAAGAAGAGTCTAAGCCACCATCTCCCTCACATCCACTACTCACCCCTCTCCTACAAGCCTATCACCATGTTTTTCCACAAGAAATTCCACATGGCCTTCCCCCTCCAAGATCTATCCAACACAAGATAGACCTCGTTCCCGGATCCGTACTTCCAAACAAGCCGGCATACCGGATGTCTCCAAGCGAAACACAAGAAATCCAAAGACAAGTGGATGATCTCTTGTCCAAGGGTTTAATTCGGGAAAGTCTAAGCCCATGTGCCGTGCCCGCCCTCCTTGTTCCTAAGAAGGATGGTAGCATACGTATGTGTGTTGATAGCCGGGCGATAAACAAGATCACTATCAAGTACCGGTATCCTATTCCCCGATTGGAAGATCTATTGGATGAATTACACGGAGCCGCTATTTTTTCTAAGATTGATCTTAGAAGTGGCTATTATCAGATTCGCATTTTTGAAGGTGATGAATGGAAAACCGCCTTTAAGACAAAAGGAGGTTTATATGAGTGGCTTGTAATGCCATTCGGGCTTACTAATGCCCCGAGCACTTTTATGAGACTCATGAACCAAGTTCTCAAGCCCCTCATTGGAACTTGTGTTGTTGTTTACTTTGATGATATCTTGGTCTATAGCAAGACCGAGGAGGAGCATGCCAAGCATTTGCAACAAGTTTTAGAGATTCTTTCACGAGAACAACTTTATGGCAATATGGAGAAATGCTTTTTCTTCACTCCTCAAGTGGTATTCTTGGGTTTCATTGTTTCCGCCCAAGGCCTCCAAGTTGATGATAGCAAGATCAAGGCTATTCAAGAGTGGCCAACTCCTACATCCATCACTCAAGTAAGGAGTTTTCATGGCCTAGCCTCATTCTACCGGAGGTTCATTAGAAATTTCAGCACAATTATGGCTCCTATGACCGAGGTAATTAAAGGCAAAGAGTTTTCATGGAACGAGCAAGCACAACAAGCCTTTGAAGAGATCAAGAAGAAGCTCACTAGTTCCCCCGTTCTAGCCTTGCCCGACTTTACCAAAGTCTTTGAAGTAGAGTGTGATGCATCCGGGGTAGGAATTGGAGCTGTCCTATCTCAAGAGAAGAGACCCATTGCCTTTTTCAGTGAGAAGCTCAACGATGCCAAAAAGAAGTACTCCACCTATGACAAGGAGTTTTATGCAATCATTAGAGCATTGGAGCATTGGCGTCATTACTTAGTTGGAGGTGAGTTCATCCTTCATTCCGACCATGAAGCTCTCAAATACATCCAAGGACAACACAAGCTCAACCCTAGACATGCTAAATGGGTAGAGTTTCTTCAGTCCTTCCACTTCACTATCCAACATAAGGCGGGAACTCTCAACAAAGGAGCTGATGCATTATCAAGAAGGTACTTATTACTCTCTACTTTGAGTACTAAAGTACTTGGATTTGAAGTTGTTAAAGATTTGTACCCAAAAGATGATGATTTCAAGGACATTTTTGAAAAGTGTCTTAAACACCCCCATGGGTTGTTCCACTTAGAAGATGGGTTCCTATTCAAAGGTTCACGCCTTTGTATACCTCAATGTGGATTTCGTGAACTACTTATCCAAGAGCTACATGGAGGAGCCCTAGCTGGCCATTTTGGTGTCGAGAAGACCAGATCGATGTTGAAGGAACACTATTATTGGCCTAAGATGTCAAGAGATGTAGAGCATTTCATCAAAAGATGTTCTATTTGTCAAATGGCTAAGAGCCATTCTTTGCCCCAAGGATTGTATTCTCCACTTCCCATTCCTCAAGCCCCTTGGGAAGATATTAGCTTGGATTTCATCAGGGGTTTGCCTAGAACCCAAAGAAACAAAGACTCCATTATGGTGGTTGTCGATCGATTCCCCAAGATGGCGCATTTCATTCCTTGCCACACTACTAATGATGCTACTCAAGTGGCTAATCTTTACTTCAAGGAGATTGTGAGACTACATGGCATTCCCAAGAGCATGGTATCCGATCGTGACTCCAAGTTTCTTAGTCATTTTTGGCTAACTTTATGGCGCAAATTGGGTACTCAACTCAAGTTGAGCACTACTTGTCATCCCCAAACTGATGGACAAACTGAAGTCACCAATAGGACTTTGGGTACCTTACTTCGAGTCCTAGTGAAGAAGCATTTGAAGAATTGGGATGAGTTGCTACCACATGCCGAGTTTGCATTCAATCGAGTGCCTAGCAAGTCCACCCAACTCTCTCCATTTCAAGTTGTCTATGGCTACAATCCCAAGAGTCCCTTGGATCTTGTTCTCATTCCAACTCCCACAAAATTTAGTTGGGAAGCTGAAAAAAGAGCCAAGGAGATCCAAGATCTTCATGCAAGAGTTAGAGATAACATTGCCAAGGCTAATGAAAGAGCCATGCAAAGCGCCAACAAGCATCGCAAGGAGGTACATTTTCAGCCAGGAGATTTGGTATGGATTCACATGAGGAAGGAGCGTTTCCCTTCAAAGAGAAAATCTAAGTTGATGCCACGTTCCGATGGTCCATTTGAAATCCTTGAGAAGGTTGGGCCCAATGCATACAAGGTTGATCTACCTGGAGATTATGGCGTTTCGGCTACCTTCAATGTCTCCGATCTTAGCCCCTATTTCGATGATGAGCCCCTTCCTAGTTTGAGGGCAAACTTTCACTTACCCGGGGGGAATGATGGAGACCATCATGAGAAGCCCAAGGACCATCAAGCTCAGCCCAAGGAGGACTCGCTAAGCTTCAAGAGGTCAAAGAAGTTGCAAAACTTTGCCGGAAATTGGCGTTCATGCCTGAAGAGGTAGTACCGCCTTCATCCCGCAATTTTCCGATTTTTGTGTGCACTTTTGGCCTAACTAAAGTGGTCCCAAAACTTGAGGCTCCACATGGTTTTGAAGCTTAAGATTTCAGCTTTAAAATAAGCCCAAGTTTGTTTAATTTGGACGTCATTTGATTGGGCAAAACTATCACTCAAAGGTACATTATTCTGATCCAGTCCAGTCTGAGATAGATGCATTGTTTGGGCCATAACTTTTAAACCGCTTATCCAAATTGAGCAAATGAGCCCATTCTGGAAAATAGACTTCCAGGGCTTTCTATCAAGCCCAAGAACGCGTGATTTGGCCAGAGTATTCTGGAAGATATACTCTGTTGAAGTTGAGGCAGCTGCAAGGATTAATTCTGGGAAAATGAAGAGTCTTCGGTTACATGTATTTGTGTGGCTGATATTGTGCACGTTTTGGAGGCTTCTAGATGGAGATATTCAGCTGAGAAATCCTAGAATATTCCTTATAACCTCCCCCACCCCTTTTATGATGAGTCTTTTTATTTTTCCTAAGTCTTTTCAATTTTCTAGTTTTAATTGCTAGGAGTTTTTAAGTCTTTTGGTTGTCTTTGTTTAGCCTATAAATAGGTGGGTTGTGTAGTTGCATTTCATCATTCAGAGTTGTAAGCTTTCCCAAGTGAAATACAAATACCTTTGAGTGTGATTCTCAAAAGTGTTCCAAATCCCTAGTTCTATATCTTGAATTTTGGCAAGTTCAAGTGGTGTTCTAGGTTGTCTTCCTTTTTCCAATTAGAATGATTCCTTGGTAAAGACAAGAGAATTTGCCCAAGATCAAGCCCTTGAGTGGCTCCGTGAAGGATTATCTCAAGTGCAAGGTCTTGTTTATCCTTTGTTTTTTCTTTTGTTATTATTCTTCGATCCATCTCAATCTATCTTCCATATTCACTTTTCCTTGGTTTGATTCTTGTTTAGAATTTGTTTGAGTTTGATTTGGTTCACTTACCACCCACATATACATCAGAGTGGCTCGTATTTTTGTAGATAAGTTAAGTGTTATCTCAATCGAAATTTATTTCTCTTCTTCTATGCCTTGGTGATTTTAATCGAATGTTTAAAGAAGATATGACTTGAATTCGAATGATTGGAAAAGCCTTAACTCTAAGCTCATCTTTACCCCTGAAGTACGATTTGCTCCTCAAGCCCTATAATGGAGTGAGTAGACGTACTCGAAGGTTGGTAGAGAGAGAGCTAGAAGCAGTTAACCATCCTTTTATTAAAAACAAAGAAATTCGAAATAGATTAGCTATTTTTCATCCTTTGAAACTTAAGATTTTGAGATGTTAATGCCGTTTTGACTATCGAGCCAAGTTTATCTTACACCAAAGGATTAGCCTTCCGTTAGTGATGATGAGGGAGTTTAGATTACAAATATATGCCCTTATGTGTATCAAATGTTGCTTGTAAATGTGTATGTGCTAAGATGTGTACGTCGATAGAATCCTTCGTAATGGGCTAGGAAAGGAATGATAGGAAATTAGTTGCTATGATTGATAATCCTACTAAATGGTACCTTATTATTGTGAATTTTGAATTGCCTGAGTGAAATTAGGGGATATTTTTGCATGTATGCTTGAAAAACTAAATGCTAGGGGTGGGATCTCGTTAAACATTGCGTAAGTATACCTACTATTCCCCTTTCTTGCCATTGTTGCCTAAGCCGTGCATCACTTGCATTTTATTATACGGATTGTTATTCGTGAATGGGGTGACGATGTTTTGGCTCGAATGAACCCTAATACACCTAGAAAGCAAAAGGGAGGAAGAACCTAGCAGACTTAAGAATTGTACATAGTAAATAATCCCTACTAAGGTAAGAGACCTACAGTAAGACTCCTATAATCACCTGTGGGATAGGTGTGCCTTGCAAGACCTTAATTGGTACCTATATGACCATTAATGTCGACTGTACTCAAAACGAATATAGCCATAGCATTGCATATAGTCTAAAGCCTATAAAAGCTTATATAGTTATTTAAGTTTGTTATTTATGACCAGTTATGTGTTTTATGAATGAGTTGTTGCACGTCTGGGAGTTTGCTTGACTTGAGTCTGGTTTGGTATGTGACTTGATTATCCAGATGATTTAAGTTTTGTAATTCATGACATGACATAACCTCTAACTTGTTGCTTGCATTTTGTGAATTTTATGATTCCACGTAATAGCTGAATAACTGCATACACACATATTTGAGTTATGGTATGGCGACCCTAGAAACCTACATTCTCGTATCCTGGCCTTATATGTTTGATCAGAGTAGCACAACGAAAGTATGTAGGCCCATAAGCTACAGACCTCGGATTCGTCTAAAAGCATAGCCATTCATTTGCATGAATCTATGACTTAAGAGACAATCAGTTCCAAGTAGGGACCTTAGGGAAAGTTTCCCACCTTCCAAACCATTGACTTACATTATGGCTTAGCATTTCCATCTCAAAGTTATTCTTATCGACATGATATGCTAGTTTATGTTGTTCGGGATTCTTGATCTTTAGTGCTCTGTTGTTAACCCCTGCATGATGTCAATGTGAATTCAAGTGTTACTCCGAGTTCCTTCGTTGTTCCTGTGATAGTAATTTGATGTCTCTGCTATCTTAGTGTGATGTGGTAACTTCTCTTAAATGATTTAACCTTAGATTGACATAATATCTTCATGTTTTAGAATGAACCTGATTAAGTTAACCCCTTCATATGACCTTGACATGTCCTATCTAAGTTGCCATGAATGTAAGGCCTATAAGTTAGCTGGAATTGATGTAAGAATATAGGAATGTCAGTCTATGCTTTTATTTTGGGAATTGCTTGCTATATGTATATCAGCTGGCTTCATGTTACTTCCAATTCCTAAACTTGAGAATGCTGAATTGCTGATGCTATGTAATACTATGTAATGCTATTGTACTTAAATGATGCTTTGTGGTTCTATGTGACGTTCTTATTATTCCAATGTGTTATAGAAATCTCTAAGTTAACCATTGTGATCCCAAAGGTGACTTGAATTCATGTTTTAGAAGGAGACTACTAGCATATTGTCTCAGTTGTCACACCTCTAGATGCCTACCCATAGGTGCATAGGCATGGAGTTGCCATCTACTACGCAAATTGAGTCTAAACATTCGAAGGTCTTCATTGATTTTTTTAAAGCAAGCCCAGTATGGTTTTTCATGCCAACTCAGTTGCCCCTCTTCAATGCGATTTGCACTCGGCGCCTAAATAGAGTGAGTAGACGCTTGAAGAGGATTGGAGAGGAGGCGACTGGATACCATAAGTCGTTCTCTTTCGATTTAAAAGAACTAGTATCTGCAAAATGAAACCTTTGGAAACTTACCGCATAGATCATAATTGTGTGCGTACATTCTAGGAATGACCGAACTTAGGTTTAGAATTTCAAGGACGAAATTCTTTTAAGGGGGGAGAGTGTAAGACCCGCCTTCTTTATTATAAGTTGATCTAGCCGTCTTACCTTCTACGTTATAAAATTCGTATTTTTATTAACTTTACGAGTTAAATTATTATTGATGCGCTTATGTGAACGATAATTTTATTAAAGAGAATGTTTTCGTCGCTATTAATATTACTATCATTATTAGTTTTGAAAATCTTTCGTTGATGTTTAGTATGCATTAATATAGATTATTAAGGAGTACTAAATCGATAAGGAAACCGAATAAGATTAGAGAATTTGTTTCGAGGTTTAATAAATCGAAGCTTGATGTATTTGGGAACGAATAATCAATAAAGGGTCGTATTACCGATTTTGGGTTTAGAATTCAGGGTACGAATTAGACTGGCGGTGTTAAGTATTGAGCAAGCAACCAAAAAAAAAAAATAATCAAAAGGGGGCCAAGCCCCTCTCTTTCACGGAACCACGAGCGAGGGGGGTTTCTCAAAACCAGCCTCAACCTCCCCAACAAACCCACACCAAGGGAGAGAGGAGAGGAGGGGCGATGGTCCGCCGCCTCCATGCCAGCGACTGGTTGGCGACCGTCGCACCCCGCCGATCGTTCCGCACCATAGTCACCACGAGGGGAGAGAGAGAGAGAGAGAGAGATCGAGCGAGCGAGAAGGAGGAGCGAAACCGAGAGCGTGACGGGGCTCAGACACCGGCGAGATTGGTGACGACGAGGTCCCTCCACCGGTGGGCTCGAACCTGGCGACCGCTAGAAGCCACGATAATCAAGAACTCTTAGGTCACCGCCACCTTCCGCCTCAACCCATCAGAACCACCAACCAGCACCACCATTGTGGCCAATCTGAGTAGCCCAATTAGCCAAGGAATCGGGTCCTCTAGCTTGGAGTCCAGGTGGGTGTTTCTTGCCTCCTACGTATTAGTAAATTCAAAACGTTTTAACGCTTAGGATGAGATGCACGTTAGTTTAAGGTTGATTAGGATAACTGAAATTATGAAGTGATTACGTATGTTTAGTATGATTAGATTCAGGCCCGGGTTATGCATGTTAAATCAGTTGATTCATACTTGAATCGATTCTTGCTAAGTTAGCTAAGTCAGGTTTAAAAGTAGCTCCTGAATCAACCTAAGCATGCCTTGAATCGATGCCTACTAAGTTAGTTAATTAATGTTTAAAAGTAGTCTTGAAACGACCGAAGCACGCTTTAATTCGATGCATGTTAAGTTCAGTTAATTCATGCCTGAAGTAACTTCGAAATAAGCTAATAATGTTTCGAATTAACATGTTAGCATTCGAATCGATGTTTGTTTAATCAAGTTAATTCGTGCCTAAAAAGTAGTTTCGAATTAACATGTTAGCATTCGAATCGATGCTTGAATCTGACAGGTAGCTCCGAAATGAATTATGCATGTTTAGAATCGATTCAAGTATATTTAGTTGATACATGCCTGAACGGTAGCTTCGAAATGAATTATGCATGTTTGGAATCGATTCAAGTATATTTAGTCAAGATGTGCCTGAAAAATAGCTTCGAAATGAAATATGCCTGTTTAGATTAGATAGATGTATAGTTAGTTCATTTGTGTTCGTTTAATAACTTCGAAGGAAATGTGAACGTTTAGAATTGATACATGTACACTTAGTTAATTCATGTTCATTTAATAACTTCAAAGTGAAATATGAATGTTTAGGATCGATATATGTACGCTTCGTTAATTCATGTTCGTTTAGTAACTTCGAAGTGAAATAAGAATGTTTAGAATCGATATATGTACACTTGTGTGATTAGTTAGTTTATACCTGAACCGTGACTTCGAAATAATAAACGAACACCTCGAATCGACGTCTGCCTATTTAGTTAAATCATGCTTGTAGCTTTGGAAATAAGTTATGAATGTTGAAATGAGCTTGTTTACCCCTTGATTGTAATACATGAATGTAATTGAGTTTCATGCCCTGTGAGTTTAGTTCAGCTTGCTAAGCGTTGGTTTCAAGTTAAGGCGATATAGATATATATATGTATATATATGGTTATAACTGTTGGCTGTAGTGTACTGCTGAATCATATTGGCTTGCTTGGTAAGCTATGCATCGGTAAGTTTACATACCTCTTTTCAGTATGACATAGGGATTAGAATGCTAGATTGTGAAATTGAGATTGGGATAGTAGTTGGATGGTTTGAGGTGAAACTATGAGTGGTTCGAGCTTTCCTATGGCCGGTTGCTATGTGTGAAGGGAGCTTGGGTTGTGAATTAGCCGCAATCGTGTGTATTGCGAGGCCATATATGGCTCATGTTACTAAGTTGAATTATGATGTGTTTGAATGTGTACATATACACCCCTACCCTTTTTATGTCATTAAGTTTGCTTATTTGCATAAGGGTGAGTTTTGAAAAAGAAGGATGTTATGTTTTGAAATGATAGTAGCCATAATTATTAGTGCATGATGGCCCCACTCGGTTGCACTAGAGTGGTTTTTTTTTTTCCGTACGTTCTGCTTGCATGTAGGTAGTTCATACGTCTGGAAAGAGGCATTATTTGCCTACCTCGGTTTGTTAAGGTACAGTATCTCCCTCTACCTTGGTGCACTTATGGTTGCATAGTTACTACCACCTGGTTTTTTTCGTATTTTTTTCATTTTTTAATTCATTCCCTACGACTTATCCTCAGTTTTTCTACATAAAATGTTTTCCATAAAAAAAGGTTTTCACAAAATGTTTTCTATAAAAGATCTTCAGAAAATCCTTCTTCTATAAAATGTTTTTACAAAATCCGATTTTTGTGGGTATCTTAGAATCAGCCTCTTTACGGGCAGGATTACCAGTAGAGGTAAGGTTGCCTACATCTGGATCTCCCCAGACCCCGCGAAAGCGGGACCCATACTGGGAGTTGCTGTTGTTGTTGTTAAATACAGTTTTGGGAGTGAACTAGCTTGAACGGGGAAATCCCTAAAGAGTTTTACAAAGGCGTGAGTTGTATGATAAAGAATTTCGCTTTGAGAAGCGGCAAACTTATTAGCCGTTATGGCTATATGCTTTAAATTGGTTAAGATAATGTGTTTTGGACAGTATGATATAAATGATGTTAGCCTAGGGAATAAGTTCTGGTACTAGGAAACCCTAGAAGATCCTAATGAGGGTAATGGTCCAATATGTTAAATGTAGCCATCCCGAGAGTAAGAGCTTATGCATGAGCGTTAGGTCTCACTATGTGGTTAAGAATAGATCTCACCCAATCAGCACCCTGTAATGATATTATGCTAGCAGTATTTTCCTAATAAGCAAACAAAAGCAGTTGGCATTACGCCATTTCAAGTATTTTAGAAAGAAAGTTTTTATGGGCTATTAAGAGGGTAGATGAATGAAATGTGAAAAGCCTATTAGGGTCAGTATGCGACTGATATGAAAGAGATCTCTTTTAAAGAATATGAGCCTCAAGAGGCTAAATGAAGTATTTTTAGTAAAAAGAAAGAAAGCCTCTTGTGCATGACTTGTGCATATCATATGAATGAGATCTAAGTAAAGTATGCTGATGAAAATAAAGCGTTACGTGCATACTCCAAGTATAATTTATGAATGAGATGCCAAGTAAGATACGATTATGAAAAAGAAAGCCTTATGAGCATATTTCATGCATACCCTATAAGTGAGATTTGAATGACACTTGAAATGTATGTGTGCCTTATGCATACCATATGAATGAAATGCCAAGAAAAGTAAGATTATGAAATGAGATAACCTTATGTGCACATCATATGAATGAGGTTTCATGTATAGTTTAAATGGAATGCTAAGAAGTTATGTTTATGAAAAAGAAATATCCCTATGCTTAGCCCTTGATGCTTGCTTATGTGCTTAACTGCTTGTTAGTAAAGGAACTTAGTCATTCAGGGACCTAGAAATGTGTTTGACTGGTTAAAATGAAGTTTATGGTTGGTGATCCTTCTATAAGGGTTTTATGAATGCCTAATATGATAGTAAAGTATGAATACGTGATATGTGACTATTACAGATATTATTGCCTGCAACGGTTTTGGTTTTAAGGGGGTCGGGGGACACTCACTGAGCGTGTGGTTGCTCATTCCACTAATCTTTCCCCTTTTCTCCAGGTTTTCTTTATGACAGGAAGACTTTGAGTCAGCTATGCCGAAATGGAAGTTACCCTTCCTTAAAGGGAGTCAAGTGTGCCCATGGTGAAGTAGTCTCGCTGCTTGATGATGTTATAGAATTTATTCTTAGTTTGTAAATGTATGTAAACCCAGTATTCTAATTTATGTAATGTATATGGTTTAAAGGTTGCTCTGTATGGCCATATGGGCTAACCATCTAATTAGTTAGATGTCTTCTTAGTCAAGGTTAGTTATGTTTTGGGATGTAAACCCCAATACTCTGGTTGTGTGAACCGTTGAGTTGTATATTTCATTCCTTCTTTATTAATGAACTATATTGTTTGAGTACTCCGAGTGAGTTCCTGGTTGAGTCATGAACTCCGACGAGTAGCTGTTGAGTTTATTTTAAAATGTTGTACACTTCCGTTGATTGCAGGGGTTTATTGTAAGGCTTTTAGCCTGGAAACGGTCAGTTTTTAGGGGAAATGCTATCCGTTTCGCCTCGGAATTTAATAGAAAGTTAAGAGAACGTAACGCTCCCGGCCCTAGGGTGTTACACCTGGGTGATACTGAATCTGCAACTCATGATCTTTAAATAACTCTAGCTAATGCCTTTGTCTTAAATTGAGCTCTTTTTGAGTGAAGCTATACATCGAGCTTTGATGGTTAGTAAAGATCTCACATGGTGCCCCACATAAGTAATGCCTCTAAATTTTCAGTGCAAAAACACAACTTCTAATCCAAATCATAGGTAGGGTAATTTTTCTCATAAGGCTTGAGGTGACTGGAGGCGTAAGCCACCACTTTCTCCACTTGCATCAGAATACACCCCAGACCATTCTTGGATGCATCGCTGTAGATAGTATACTCTTCACCTTCTACCGATAGGGTTAGGATTAAAGCAGTAGTTAATCACTACATTAACTCTTGAAATGCCCTCTCACACTTTCTATCCGCTTAAATTTAATGGCTTTTTTTAAGAAATTAGTCAAGGGAGATACTATCTTTGAAAAGTCCTTCACAAACCTCCGATAATAACCAGCTAAGCCCAAGAAACTTCTAATCTCAATGACATTGGTGGGTCTTGGCCACTCTATAATTGCTTTCACCTTCTGTGAGTCAACTTTAATCCCTTCATTTGGAACTACATGTCCTAAAAATATCACTTCTTCTAATCAAAAGTCAAACTTCTTCAATTCAGTATATAACTGGTGTTCCCTCAAGGTCTGCAACACTGGCCTCAAATGAACAATATGTTCATCTTTGTCCTTGGAGTATATTAAGATATCATCTATGACCACTACTATAAACTTGTCTAAATAAGGTCTGAAGACTCTATTGATGAGATTCATGAAGGCCGCAGGGGTATTAGTCTGGCCAAGGGGTGTCACCGCGGATTCGTAGTGACCATGCCTGGTCCGGAACGCGGTCTTGGGGATATGTTTAGGTTTAATCCTGAGTTGGTGGTATCTAGACCTCAAATCAATCTTAGAAAAGACTTCTGGTCCTTACAATTGACCAAGTAGATAATCCATTCAAGGCAAAGGATATTTGTTCTTGATGGTAATCTTGTTCAACTCTCTATAATAAATACATAATCTCAAGGTTCCATCCTTCTTCTTTACAAACAGCACTGGGGCACCCGATGATGACACACTTGGTATGATAAATCCCTTCTGTAATAACTCATCTAGCAGAATCTTTAGTTCTCATAGCTCAGTTAGAGCCATCTGATGTGGGGCTTTAGAGATAGGTTGGGCACCAGGGATTAATTCAATCTCAAAATCAATTTCCCTCTACTAGGGCAGAACTGATAACTCTTCAGGAAAAACATCTTCAAATTCACAGACTACAAGAATTGCTTTCTCTCCTTTAGACTGAGCTATCATAGTATAACCCCAATACCCAATACACCCTTGGGATAACAACTTGCTTTCAGAGCAGAAATTATGGGACATGGCTTTTCCTCCCTTTGCCCATAAAAACATATTTCTCTCCCACTTTTATTCCTCAGAATGACCTTAAGATTTTCATAGTCAATTTTGGCTCCATAAGTACATAACTAGTTCATCTCCAAAATGATGTCCAAGTCTGACTAACCAAATTGAATCAAGTCTCCAGGGAATGTCACTCCACCAATAGTAATAGGAATACGTTTATAGGAAATAGGACAATCAACTATAAAATCATTGGGCAACTTGATTCTATATTTGGTTTCTGACTTCGCATTCTCAAGGTTCAATTGCACAGCAGATTGGGTAGATATAAATGAATGAGGGGCATCCGAATCAAATAATACACATAATGGCTTTCAATTTAAAAAAAGAGTTCTAGTAACTACTGTACCAGAGGTGGTAGCTTCCTTCTTGCTCATTACATATGCCCTTCCTACTGTTGCATGCCTTGCAGGTGGGGGCCCTCAGCAAGGTGGGGCTAAGGGTTTTGCTACACCCTTATCCACAGCCTTCAGTCTTCGAGGGTAGGCAGCAATGAGGTGTTCTGGGCTTCCACACCACATGCACTTGTTAGTACCCACTCAGCATTCCGGGGTGGTGTGGTTAGTTCTTTCACATTTCTCATAGGGCTCTAGTGGGCCTGCAGCATGACTCTTAGGAGGAGCGGATACAGGTTTCTTCTGATTTACACTCTTGCTCAGGGTTCCCTGCTTAATCCTTTTGCTCTTTTGATTTATTGTGTTCAGGGCCCTCAACTCAGTCTTTACTCGCTCCACTTCAGCTGGTCGCTCATATAACTCCTGGTAGGTCAAGATTGGTTGACCAGCTAGCTGGTTACTGATGCAGAAGGCTAGATCCTCTTGAAATCTCCTCATCTTCAATCTTTTAGAGGACACAAATTTGGGGATAAACTTGGACAATTCTATAAACTTACTAGTATATTGCAATATAGTCATATTATCAATCATCTTCAGTTCCAAAATTATTTCTTCTTTTGTCTTTGAACCACAACTGGATAAAATTTTGCCCTCAATTCCTCTAGGAATTTACTCCAGCTGAATTCAGGCCCTACGAGCCTAACCTTAACATTGTTCCACCAGATATCAACTTCACCAATCAAATAGTGTATCCTAATGTTCACTTTCTTCTCTTCTGGAACCTGTACCATGACAAAAATTTTCTCCATTCCTCTCACCCATTCTTCCAATTTCACTGGGTCATACTTTCCCTCGTGAACTTTAGGGCTATATTGTGCTACATTGTTTGCCAATTTATTATCCTTCGGAGGGTTCTCAACAAGCACTGAGGGAATCTGTTTCATCAGTTCAGATATCAAAGTTGGCTAGTAGTTTGGTTCTCTATGTTATTAGGTAACCCAGGGGTAATTGGGGGCATTTCGTCAAAATTTGGTGGCACATTACATAAGGTTTGTTCACCTAAACCCTAGCCATGGTCTGTGTTCTCCCCTATATAAATCTCTGCATTGTTTTGCACTGATTCAGACATTTTGATCATATATTAAACAAAATGATTCAATCACTTACACAAAGCCAACATTTAAGATAAGTATACCCAACAAATATAAACAATATTATCAAAACAGAAACAAAGACTTCATTTATCATCTTATAGCTGTTTGCTTACATATATAACTGCTTGCTTACATACATGACTAACAAAAGAATATCACAACGACTTAACTCACTAATGTCAGTCCTTAAACCTACCCTACACACTACCTAGCCCTAACCACTAAGTCTGCCACATGCCCAAAAAGAAGACGAAACTAGTAAACACGGCCAGAAGGATCTGTGTAACCATACATAATGGCATAACCTATACAAAATACATCTATCCAACTGATTATGCTATATACACCTGGGGCTAAAAATATGAGCATCCTATTAAAAGAAAAAGTCATCACATAAATGAAACTAACGATCCTTGGATGGATCGTAGTCCAGGTCAGACTCATCCTCAGGATTCTCGCACAAGTTCAAACTGCTAGCAGATGCACTCGACTCTGCCTCCTCAACCTCATGGTCAATCTGATGCTCCTTGAACCCCAGGCCCTTCTCTAGATCCTCATGCGGGTCCTCCATGGGCTCATCATCAAAGCTGATCATCACTATCTTCGGTGTGTTAGGGAGATGAATGACCACATGAGCCTCCCCAAACCCTAATGACGCTGGGCTATCAGGTATTTGAGGAGTGCCTGGTGCAGGTGGTTAGGGTGGTCCCTGAGTAGGTGCAGTTGCTACGGGTAGGGGAGGTGCATGGTGTGAAGGCAAAACATACTCCAGCATCTCCATGGTGATCCCCTTCTGCTCGAACTCCTCTCTGAGCACCATGTCAAAAGTGATGGTAGCCCTAGGCCCCTGTATCTGAAACCTAGGTTCGTCACACCCCGAGGCTCCCATTATTATGAAATCTAAATAATGTATCCTGTACTCAACCCACAGAGTAACCACAGGTATGGGCCATAACAATCTATACGCACGGACCATAATGCTATAAAACTCAGAAAAGGGGTCCTCTGCGTGAGCTATACTAGCATGAAGAAGAGAAATATGGGCAGCCACAGATGTACTCGGCATCATGTTTATCGCATATGGATCCATCTAATAAGGAAACATAAATGAAAAACATGTAAAAGATACACACAAAATTTTTTATTATTACAAATCTCTAACGATATAATAATAACCCTTTCTAACCAAGCTCCTCTCCTACCTATTTCCACTCTCCATACTCCATAACCTATCAAGAAAAATTGAACCTGACTTTGATACCAAATCTGTAACACCCCCAAAATAAACATGTTTCACTATTTGTAATTTCTTAAATAATCCTCTTCATTAGACAATCCCAATAATCAGGGTGTTATCGCCATCTTAAAAGGACAAGGCTTAAAGCAGTTACACTAGAAATATTATCGTTGAGCATAAATCAAATGCAAACCAAGCATACCATCCAGAATCATACATACATAAATGATAGCAAACATGGGATTTATACATCACAAAAGGCAATTCACTATCCTGAACTGTCACAAGGTAATTCAAAGCACTTATCCAAAAACATACATGCACTGCACCATTAGTAATCTAACTAGGGTCCCTTCCTCACTTATCATCCTCAACAGGTTTGTTGGCATGGGAGCGGTTCACTAAGCACTTGCCTAAAACAAAACATAGCAAACATTTCAAAATGTGAGTCGAAGCTTAGTACTTGTATTCCTGTATTATTAAATGATCATTAAAACATTAATTGGGCCCATTTACAATTCATTTTAATTTAAAACAGGGAATTAGATGATGTAAAACTGCATTTCTAGTTATTATCTGGTATTGAACCCTGCAGAACTGATACGATATGTCAATAGGTGTGCACCTGCTAGGCTAATCAAGGGCCCGACTTGAGGTCACGTGGGTAACTGAAGGGCAATGCTCTGTACTTCATAACTAATGGGGTCACTAATTATATGACAAATCATGGATTAACTAATTTGTTGATGTACTCACCAAAACATTATAATTTTGATAAATATGTTCTGATTTCTAAAGATACATATAATAAACATACCTAGGATTTTTCATGCAATTGCAATGGATGGTACTTATGCTCAAGAGGTGGGAAGAAATGATGGATTAGGCCTTGATTCTATTCAAAATCGTCATTATAGGTACATAAAGTCAACAATGAACCTATTCTCATAATTGATAACTTTAAATAGAACAGGCTTACGAAAGGTATTCAAAAACCAATGAATAGATATAAGGTAGGTTAAACTAAGATGATAAAAGCTATCTAAACTATGGGAACTTAGTTTAGCTCAAGGTAATATAATATTATTCAAAGTAAAATAAATCAAGGCAAATAGTTTAGGTTATAAAGTAAGGCCTAATAGAGGTATGGGAAGAATAATTCATAGCTTACACACCCGACCTCAAATTGTGACCGAAAACCCTAATATGAAAAGCTTAGTAACTCTTAAAATGCTTTCATTCATAGTTTGAAACCCAATTACAAAAATACAGTTCCTAAAATCGGGCTTAAACAAAACTGTGTACATCTCCCTCATATGCTGTGCAGTCTTAGCAAATCAGCTATAATGGTTTCCACAAAACTCGGAATGAAGTGATTCAAAATGCATTTGAAAGATAACTCATTGATCTATCAACCCACCAAAATTCATAGTTTTACAATGTACTAATTAGTACTAGTTTTGTCACAAAAGCATCGTTGTTTTGGGTATGTTCACAGCCCTAATGCCCATGTTCTCAACCTTTTCTTCACATAATTTCCCCCAAACTCGCTCTTTAAAATCCCTAATCCATGATTAGGTTGGGGTTTATTCCTCACTTGGTGATCAAAAGGGAGAGATGAAGATGGTGCTTGATGTTGGAGGTGCTTGGGTGGCAGTTGGTGGCTAAAGGGTGGCTGGCTGGTGACGGCAGGGTGGCCGGAGGGTCACAAATCAGCCAAGGCAGCAGGGGCTGCTGTGTATGAGTGATAAGTGCTTAATGTATACATTATTTTAAGGTTATTTTGTGTCATGTTTTGGGGGAATTATGTCCTTAATGTTATTATTTATACTCCTATTCTCGATTTATGCTTGGGTATACTTGGTTGATGTGTTTTATAAGATTTTAAGTCTTTTATCTAGCATTTGACCATAAATAGATATATTTTGACCTCCTCTACGGACACCCATGAGTTGCTATGCTCGTGGACCAAGAATAGAGCAGAAAGCCAGTTCCAGCCCAGATCACGGTTGGATTGTGGTATCTAGCATGGACTATGGTGAGCATGAAATTGCTGCCTCTTCATCTTCCTTCAGCTGTGTGGCTGAGATCAATCGAGCCCCTTTATAAAAGGCCCCATTCTGCAGCAGTAGAAGGAGAAAACAAGCATAGGGTTAGCATAGATTAGAGCTTTAGCATAGTTTTCTTCTCAAATTTTTT
Source organism: Carnegiea gigantea (assembly GCA_029747015.1). Lineage (NCBI taxonomy): Eukaryota > Viridiplantae > Streptophyta > Magnoliopsida > Caryophyllales > Cactaceae > Carnegiea > Carnegiea gigantea. The sequence goes on from JAKOGI010001388.1 coordinate 173,873, forward strand.
TGTTTCTTTTAAGATTTCTAGTTTGATTTTAGTTCTGCTGAGAAATCTTGAGTGTATGTGTTTGGTTTTTGAGGGGGTTTGAAGCCCTTGGTTGAAGGCCATCTCAGTCAAACCTTTCTCTTAGATTTTGTTGGATTGTTGGTTAGTTTGTTTAACTTTTTGTCTAAGGATTTTTGTCTAGACAACACCTAGTTTTACGCTTATAAATTAGAATTTTCTAGCATGCCTACCAGGTGTTTGATGAAATGCTTGAAAGAGCTCTCATCTGTGTTTTTGATTAATTAACTTATACTGAAAGATAAGGTAAACTTGCTAATATAGATAGAGAAAACAACCGAGATTTTTACATGAAAATAGTTGTGATCCTAGCTATGTTCATAGGTTGCTAGATTTATAGTATAATTGGGTTGACTCCATAAAAGTTGGTGGTTAGGACAATTATATTAGCCTTCATCCCTTAAAAGTAGGCTTGAGTAGTCTTTGATGTTGCAATCGACCATTCCTAAATTAGATTAGAGCTTGTCTAGATTAATTACTTCATTAAGTGTTAAAATCACAACCAAAACCTCCTTATATCAATTTCTTAGTTAGTTTAGTTCTCATTATCATCAATTGTTTGTCTTGTGTAGCTTGAGTATTTAAGTTAGCTCGGGTACTTAAGGACAAATTCCCTACAGATACGACCCATACTTACAGGTTGCGGGCTACAGCTGCATCGTGCGCTTGAGGTTTTCACTTAACAGTTTCATAATTTTTGTTAGTAGATTAGTTGTTTAGATAGAAATCTATGTTTGAAATTTTATAGATTTATTTTGCATTTTTCTTGAATGTCGAAAATTTTTTTAAAAAACTAAACTTTTAGAAAGGAAAAAAAAAGCTAGTTTTCCAGTATCCCCTAGTATGAGCATGAACCCTTTTATAAAAACATTCCTAAGCTTAATTAAATTTGTGCATAGCTCATGGACCAAGTGTTTGAAAATAGGAAATTTTTAAGGTTGTCTATACACATGTAAGGACACCAAGGATATCCTGGACTATTAGTGTTTTGTTTTAAAAGCTCTTAATAAATCCTGTGACTTGGTCAAATATTTGGGTTGAGACAATTATAAATTTATGCAAGATAGACAACCTTTAGGTTACCCTAATTATGATCCATCTATTTTTCATGCTGATTCTTACTCATGTGTTCCATAGGAACCCTTATGGTCAACCATTCTATTTCATTCCTACTTGTGCTCCTGTGTGGAGTTAATTGTGTGATTATTTTGAACATGCTAATCATGATAGTACTACTTGTCCATATCACATGCTTGTGCTCATTGTAAAATCTTGAAAAGATGATGACTAAAATGATGACAAAATAATTGAGACTATGGTTTTAGTGTTTTAATCAAATAAGGGAAGATAATAATGTGCATCAGCTTGACATTAATGTAGGATCTGCTAGACTTGAGGTTACTCTTGATGACGACTTTGAATCTTCTGTTCTCTCAAGGTTTGAGTCTCCAATTAATACACCTTTCCAACCTTAGGGAAAAGAATGACGTCCTCATATCATCATTCCTCGACATTCCATTAGGAATGAAGTGATTGTAGAGAAAGTACGAGTAACACCCACAGAAGATCAGATGAGGGAGATAAGACTAAGATGGTTTGATCATGTTAAGGGGAGGAGTGAGAATGCACTAGTGAGGAGGAGCGAGTCGATTAACCTTTTAGGGGTGTAGAAAAGGTGGAGGCAGCCAAATAAAAGTTGGAACGAGGTGACAAGAAATTATTTGAAGTTTATAGGTCTAACAGAGGACATGGTCCATGATAGATGTTTGTGGAGATCTAGGATTAAGGTTGCAAATTATACGTAGTGTGCTTCTAGTCCTCCCTTTTGTTTCTGTTCAAGTAGTGATTGTTGTTATATATGGCCTTCTTGCATGTGATGTGTTTTTGTAGGCTAGTAGTTTAATCTAAGCAAGGTTATTACTATTGCACCTCTAATTGCTTGAGTCATACCCCCTTTTGTAACTATGCTGTCAACCCCCACTTTCGATTATTTGAATGTAGACTGCTATCAGCCATAGTAGTAGTATGTCATCGATTGCTACTCAAGGTATGTAAAACTCTTACTCGCTTGGCTCTTCTATTTGCTAAATTAGTTTACCAATTGCTTTTCAGCTTTTATTATCTTCTTAAAAATTTTTATGTGAGTCTATTAGAAACATTCTCTATACGTGCAGTCATGTGCATAAGATTAAGATTGCCAACATTTGGATCTCCCCAAATCCCGTAAAAACGGGACCCATATTGGAAATTATTATTGTTGTTCACTTTGTGAGTTTGTGGAAAATAAGGATTCTAAGGGGGATGTTAATACTTATGCTGATAGGTGGAATAAGCTATGTATTTCTAATATAGATGAGTATGTTGATTTTGAAGCTAGAGGACACTTTACTAAGCAGCTATGTGTGAAGCATGAAGTTGTTGTAGATCCTTCTACTTTCAATTTATTAGACTTAGTTCTTTTGAGTTCATAGACTTAATCCCGACCCTATCACTTCTAGAGCATTCCACCCTTATTATTTGTGACCACTATTGTAATGCTCCATTCTTCTATTTTAGGATGTGTTAATCACATGATTGTTGCCAATTATGTATATCAAGCCCTTGAGCATATTAGGATTAGGGACCTCACATTCCAGTTGACGATTCACGGCAAGCGTAGGCCTTTAGAATGAGAATCCAAGAGAATTTTGACATTTCTAAGTTGTTGTCCTGTTTATCTTTAGTTTGTGTAGATGTGTGCCAATGTTTCTATTTTTCTTATTTCCACTTTTATAAGATGTGTTCGTAGGTATTCAATAGGCTCATGAGAGTTTTACTGGGATTTTATTGAAGTCGCCACTTAAGGGGGGTGTTGAGTGTCTAATACTTCAACAAGCCACCCAAAACACTTTGATAGGTGATTATATAGGTAGTGTACAACTTGTATCCAATCTTGTAACATTGTTACTTACTCAATATACCTACGTATAGTTGTGTCTAGTGTCATGTTTCTTGTCCTTTTCTTTTGTTTTTGCGTCCTTGAGGCTCTTTAACCCACAATGAGAACACTGTATGCGCTTGGTGCAAGGGTGGGGAAGCCTTGCCTTATAAGTTTTTTTAAAAAATAATAAAAAAGGGGAAAGATTTTGGAAAAAAATCAATAGTATTATGTATTTTGGTGTGTGAGTTTGGTCTTTGATTGACTTTGACCTTTTGTGACTTTTAGTACAATGCATATAATAGATATTAGTCCATAGTGTGCCATTACATATGTTAGTTCTAACTGCATTAGTTTATCATGTTGTTGAATCTAGTGCTTACTTGTATATCATTAGGTCCTAGGCTTCCACGGTCAATTCTCTCACTTGTCTTGTTGTATCGTTGCTCTTGTTTTTGGCTTTGTTTTGAATTTTGTAAAAAATTAGAAAATAAAAATTAGTATGGCAAAAATCGAAAAAGAGTTGGGAAAAAGAAAAGAAAAAAAGAAAAAAAGAAAGAAAAAGAGTTAGAAGGAGTCATAGAGTTAGTCATTAGAGGCATGCACCCTTTGAGGTAATACTATTATTAGGAAAGCTTGCTTCCCAGGTGATGAGTCAGTATGTCAGCCAAGTAGTATTAAATTAGACTCGAATAGGCCTAACTCCTACTAGCCACAGTTATTAAATTCTCGATCTAGATCTTACGATCCTACAAATCTGTGATCCAAAACCTTCATCCACCCAACTCCTAGAAGAATCTTAAAGTCATTGGGGTCCTACGATCCTAATTTAGTTCGAATAATGAAGGTTAGGATCTTAGTGCAATTTTATGATCCTGCACATCGATCCACTATCCCATGTGAACTTTGTCATATGCTCATATTTAATCATATTCATGAATTCACTATGATAGTATAGATCTTTTATTTCTGCAAAATATAGTTGGATTGAAACTTTGCTTATGAATGCTTATCGAGATTTTTATTCTTATGAAAATAATTTTCAATATTGCAAATAAGTAATAAAATCTTATGATCCTTGATCTAATATTATAATTCTAATTCTAAGACCCTCGGTGAATTCTAACTAGGATCTTGATTCTAACAACCTTGATTCTAGGGCAATGGTATAGTTGCACACCAAATATTAGGATGGAGGTGCTATTTCGATGGATCTTAGGATGCAATATTGGTGTTTGGATGTCATCAGTGGGGATTAAGAGTCTTGATGTGTCAATTTTGCTTGTCTATAGTCTGATGTGTATTTTGTAGGGGGCATATGGTTGGTTGAAGTATGTACAATATCCAGCTTGATATATAGCTTATAAGATTTTAAAGATTTTCTGTTTTCTTGCCTTTTTCTTTTTGCTTTTCAAGATTTTGTGCATATATATTCTAGAAACTCTTATAAAACTACATTGGTCTATTAAGAGAAACCTAGGGGTTTAAAGGGCATGTCACATAGGTGTGTAAGTAGATTTTTATTTTATTTACTTGCAGATGAACAAATTCTAGCTGTGGAGGTCCTTGTTTAGTTACCAAAAGTGACTAAATGGATGCTTCAATTTTTAATCACAATCAAGATTGTTTTTGGATTTTAATTAGGTTTTGAGATTGTGCATGTAATACAAAATTAAAGGAATAACATCAAATGGATGAGAAAACTGTACAAATTTTGGTGGAAATAATCAAAGCTAAATATTGACTTAAATGGATCGATCTAGCAGTGGATCAAGCATTTGACTTATGCATAAGAAGAAGTTTAGTCCATCTTGTCCTAGCAACTAATATGATGGATGCTCCACCAAACAAAGCAAGCTAAATTATTTAATTGATAATCACAAATTGGAAGGCTATGGATTGCAATTTAGAAATTAAGTGGAACTCAAAAAGCAAGCTAGAGAAATAGCTTGATAAGCATCAAACCACGAATTTAGAAAGTACAATGTTAATAACACTAACATAAAATGGGGGTCTTCATCAAATCATCAATTCAATTACATCTTAGAATAATTTTAGATTAGGTTTAGGGTTGGGTTTAATTTAGTTAGTTATCTCGTAAAACTTTAATTCATGTTTGTGCCTTTAGATTTAATTCAAGTTTAAGTTTTGATTTCAATTGTCAATTTCAGTTCAATTTGTTTATGGTAATCTCTTTCCTCTCTATTCCCCCTTTCTTAATTAAAGATTTTTGCTTTCAGTCAGATTCATTCGGTTAATTTGCCTACTAGTAGTTGTTTAACTCGGAAGCTCAATCATGTGTACACTAGGTGTAATTTATGGTAGCTAAATGATTTTTGTTTTCATGTTTTTAATTTTACTAGTATGTGTTAGTTAGGTATTTAAGTGGCCTAGATTGGACCGCTTCCATATGGAATCGAACCTCGAGTGTTATAGTTGGCAATCATGCACTTTCTGTAGACTTAGGTAGCTGTCTATGTTTTCCAAACATAAACTCCTCAAGGTAGTGTTGTGTGCATTGTCGCCTAGTGATAACGACTACCTAATGTATCCTGGCAAAAACAATACTCTACTGGAGTTTCCAAATGCTGATTTGCATAACAGATATTTCTGAGTGGCAAATCACTTTCTAAAAGCTTTAAAAACTCTTTAAGATTAAAAACTTTTTAAAAATAATTGCAAAAATCACAATGCCTTGAGGGCTAAAAGTTTTGCTAGCACAACAGTCAAAAACTAAGACCTTGAGCACAGGGAGGCAATACAGTAACAAGTAGGGTGGTGCATTGCCTCACAACTGGACTCTTGCAACACCCAGGACTAACAGCATAGTCATATTGCCACCCGGCTCCAACAATAAGTGTTCCAAAACTACTAGTTGTTGCTAGATCTCGAATCATGCTGCTGTGTCTGTCCTGCTCACCACTTGTAGGATTTTCGAGCTACCTAATTAATGCTTGACCAATTTGACTAATTATGGGTGAAAATAGAGATTGATCTTGATTAATTCATTCTAAATTATTTCCACCCTAATTCACAATTTGATTAATAAAACTGAACTTTGTTGATGCTCAATTGATTTTGACGTTCGATTTAAGTTTTTATCTGATTTACAAAATTGATTTTATTCTTGATGCTTGACCAATTGACTATACCAAGGAGACCACCCTTCACTCTTGTTCACACGACCTCCTTTTTTTATTAATCTATAATAACAAACTCTACCACAATCACATTAATTTCTGTAGAAATTACTTTTGGACTAGCTTTGGTTTAACTCTAGCGCACTGGGAAGGAAGGAAAGACGGACATCGTTGCTTTGCCAACCGCTTGGATTAACGTAGGTCCTTAGGACCATAAATCCAAGAAAATAACTTGTTCATCGGTCTGTCTTCATCTTTATTCTCTTTAGTCATGCCCTGCTTCCACCTTCCATGAATCTTTAATTAGTTGTTCATTTCTTTTAGTATTTTCAGCAACACTATGATCATAATAAAGCAATCACAAAATTTACCTTCTTTTCATTATAAAATGGCTCACCCAGAAAAGTGGCTATGAAAAATATCTTTAATATTTGCCCATTATTAATAAAATAAATTTATAAAGAAGTTGGCTGCATATAACTAATATTGAATTTTATACATTCATTTCTAGTAGAGGCTGCTATGAAGAGTGTAGTCTAATGGCATTTTTTCACTAACCATTAGGTCATACCACCATCGAGTTTGATTTCATGGTTTGCAACCAACAAGTCATTTTAGTGGTCCCACTGGTGTTGTGGGAGATTCTAATGTTATTGAAAGGATTTACCTTCTCCCTTGAAATCCAAATTCATTGTCTATCGATTATTCCTTTTAGTTAACTTGGATTTGAATGACACGAAGGAGTATTTTACATGAAGTTATGGGTTTATACATTTCCTACAGAATATAATGGTAACACCTAACCAATTATAAAATGTCCTTATATATCACCTTTAAGTTTCATAACTTCAAGAGCACCATAAGCATTTTATAAGAAACTTTCGTAGAACACAGTCGATGAGCCTCAAGCCGAGATCACCAATTTTCTCCGTTCAAGGCAGTTCTTAGGCAACTCTTTAGTATCTTGGCATTCTAAGAAGAAACATTTAGTGGCATTGCCCACAATAGAGGTTGAACAAGTTAGAGTAAGAGCATGCTATTCTTAATTCTATTGGTCTGCCAATAACTTAGAGACGTTGGCATTAACTATAAGTAGTGCCAGTAAGATGTAATAACATAAGTGTCATCAACATTACCAAGAACCCAGTTCCATGTTTAAGGACTAAGCATATAGAATTGAGACATCACTTCCCAAGATCATGCTAAAAATAACATTATTCTCGAATATGGCCATACTAATATGCAACTTGCTTATATTTCACTAGTGTTTTAAACTTGCTCATATTTTACTTGTGTTTTAGAGAAGATTAATCTAATTTTATTGGAATGGAGCTTGACATGATTGATAGGTAGCATTAGTTGAGGAAAAGATCATAGTCATTAAATAATTGGTGTCAATTTTGTGTGTGTAGAAGATAAGCTCTAAACAACGCGTCAAAGTGTAAAATCTAGAGTTTAGAACTCAGGTCGAAGCACTTAAAAAGTTATAGACATCACTTTGAAGGTCTAAAGTCGTTATTATTCTAGTACACTTTGTGAATGTCAATTATAAAAAATTGGACATTACCCTTTTCAAGTAAAGTTTGATCTTAGCATGACTTAGAAAACATCAATTTCATTAAAATTGCAACACTTTAAAAGACTAAATCCTTTTTATCAAAGGCAATTGCTTTGAACCAAATCTTTACAAATCTAAACTCTCATGTCCCCTAATTTTCTAAATGTGGTGCATTTAAAATCTCATATTTAAAACCTCATGCCTAGGAATTAGTGAATCTTTAATGTAAAACCTCCTTAACCTATTTTCCCGCAATGCCCTCTCAAGTGAGCCTTAGCTCTCCACTTATGCCATATTCTTCTCATAACTCCTCACTTGGACTCTCGAAGCCTCACTACACCCTTAACGACTTTCTTCCTGACAAATTTAATAACTCTCTCGTCCTTCTCATCCTCTTCGTCCTCCTCAACCTCACATTCATTCCTCAATCACCATACATTTTGCTAATCGTCAGTGTCCATATGAGGAGAAAGATGCTTGCTTGCCAATGAGAGACAGACCAAGCAATGTTAGGAAAAGATTCAAGCACACAAATATATCTGAGTCTAGGTCATTTCATTCCTCCACTTTAGGTCTTCCTCATCTTTAAGTGGTGATACGCTAACATACCATCTTCCTTAGCTCTCCACTTATGCCATATTCTTCTCATAACTCCTCACTCAGACTCTCGAAGCCTCACTACACCCTTAACGACTTTCTTCCAGACAAATTCAATAACTCTCTCACCCTTCTCATCCTCTTCATCCTCATCAACCTCACATTCATTCCGCAATCACCATACATTTTGCTAACCGTCAGTGTCCATGTGAGGAGAAAGATGCTTGCTTGCCAATGAGAGACAGACCAAGCAATGTTAGGAAAAGATTCAAGCACACAAATATATCTGAGTCCAGGTTATTTCATTCCTCCACTTTAGGTCTTTCTCATCTTTAAGTGGTGATACGCCAACATACCATCTTCTGTAAAGACGAAATGATAGCAATTTATCTTTAAAATCAAGAACTTTTTAACAAATCAATTATTTAACTAAGCTTATAGAGGAATTCACAAAAAAGCTAGACCAATTTACTTACAAATGAGGAAGGTAGAACTAAAGGGGGCTCAAAGTTGAAAAGACCACAGAGTGGGGCAAATTTTATTAATGACATAAGCCAAACAGGGATGAGACTACTTCTCTTGCATTATCCTCATTAGCTCACTATTTAATTTCTTTTCTCCTATCTTAATTTTAGGATTTTTCAAAAACATGCCTTTGGGAGCTTTTATATTTCTCTGGTTTCTTTTTAAAACATTTCCCAATATTTCCTTTTTTTCGAATTCTCAACCTTAATTTTTTAATGAAAGTCAAAGAGGAAAGAACAAATGACTATCAAGGCTAAAGAATTAGATGTAGCAAAGTCAATATCCCTAATGACACCAATGGTACTTTGATCTTGTAGACATACTTTTGGATAAAGTTGTTTATTGTTGGTCCTAGCTAGGCTAAGTCACCTTAGAGGGAGATAAATAGAGAAATAAAAAATAAATGTAGATTAAAACTTAAGATAAGATAGATTAAGATATTGAAGTCTTAAGATAAGATAGATTAAGATATTCAAAACTTAAGGACTCTAGGCTGGAAGATCAAGGATAATAAGCAAAATAAGTAAATAACATAATATAAAGGAAACTCTATGTATGTGTGTGTGTGTTTTTTTTGAAAGAGATTCACTTATCCAAGTGGGCTACATCCCTATAAGGGTCATCCTTAGAAGTGTTACATAGTATCCTTGAAGGCCATGGTCTCATATGTAGAATATGAAGTGGGAGAGACTTCATTGACCAATAAAAAAACAAGTAGTACAGTAGCCGGAGGACAATGTGGTCCTAATCTTTGAACTTGATAACAGAGACGGAAATAACCATAGGCTAGAGCCAAAGGGCCATTATAAAAGGCACAACTAGCGTAGGATCGGTATAGGATTGTGCAAATTAAGTATATATGAAACTAGCCTTCCAAGAAGCACTAAAATCCTTTCTCAAACAATATGTAGATGCAACATAGGAGATGCCAAGGATAGACCATGGATCATAGTTCACAAATTAGCCATAGATCATCTGGTTAAGCCTATAAAGAAAAAAAATTATGCACTTTATGCCTAACATATACCAGGCGGTGTTAGAGTCAGTGTAGAAGTTGCAAGGCACAAGATTTATCAGAGAGTGCCATTATCCCAACTGGTTGGCAAATATAGTATAGTGACAAAGCTTAATGGATCATGGCGAATGTTTGTGGACTACACAAACCTTAATAAGGCATATCCTAGACATTGTTTTGTACTTTTAAAATTTAATCAATTGGTAGACTTCACTAGTGGCATGGTTATTTGATATTCATGGTCCTCATGGATGCCTACTTAGGTTTTCATCAAGTACTAATATAGGAATAAGATTAGGAGCATACAACTTTCATCACACATAAAGAGTTTTATTGTTATAAGGTTATGCCATTTGGGCTGAAGAATGTCAGTGCTACATATGAGATGTTGGTCAACAGGCTATTTCAAGGGCAGATTGGTGGAAACACAGAAGTATATCTCGATAATATGATTGTCTAGTCTAAGATTTCAAAACAACAACTTTTAGAACTATAGCAGACTTTCACACATTGAAAAGTATGGCATGAAGTTGAACCCAAAACGATATGCTCTGGGGTCAATTGATAAGTTCTTATAATTAAGATAGTAGGATTAAAGCAAATACTAAGAAAGTAAAAGTAGTTTTGACATATAAAGCCCCAGAATTATGAAAGAGGTTCAGTATTGACTGGCTACATGACAGCCCTAGAAAGATTTGTTTCTAACTTTACATAAAGAGCATATCATTTAAGTACCTGAGATCAATTAAGGACTTTAGATGGACTAAAAAAGTAGAGGAAGCTTTTAAGTTGTTCAAGTAGTATATGTTTAAGATGCCATCACTATCTAGCCCTAGCCCCAGAGAAGATTCTATAACGTATCTGCTAGCATTTGAAGTGGTAGTGAGTACGGTTTTAGGAAGGGAAGACAACGATAAATAAGTTCCTATCTACTTTGCTAGTCATGTCTTGACAGGACCAAAACCCAACTATTCAAACATTAAGAAATTATTTTTGGCCTTGATCATAGCAATAAGAAAGTTGAGACCTTACTTTGAGGCACACCTAATTAAGGTCTTGACAGATTAACCACTAAAGAAGATATGTATAAGTATGATTGTTCAAGGAGGATGCTACTTTAGATAGCAGAGTTGTCTAGGTTTAATACAAAGTACAGACCTAAAATAGCAATCAAGGTGCAAGCCCTCCCAGATTTTTTGGTAAAATATACATTCAATTACAAAGGCTTGGAGCTAGAAGCACACTAGTAGACTATTTATGTAGATGGATATTCCATATAGAACTCCTTAGGGACTGGGCTGATATTGATCTCTTCAAAAGGAGAAACATATGATTATGCCCAAAGGTTTGCATTTCCAACCACCAATAATGAAGCACAGTCTAAAGCAAACATACTAGGTTTAAAGATATGTAAGACCATAGATCCATAGAATATCAGGGTCTTTAGCCACTTACAGTAGTTGGTCAGTCAGATCAAAGGTGAATTTAAGGCTAAGAGAAACCAAATGGTTAAGTATCTAGCCAAGATTTAATAATCCCTCAAAGACTTCCCTTAATTTGAGATAGCTCACGTTGTAAGGTCAGAGAACCATCAAGTTGATAAATTAAGCAAGCTAGTAATTTTAGCATAAACTATTTTTGTAAGATTAGTCTTCTAGGAGGTTTGACTCACAAAAGCATAAAGCCTAAAGCGGTGTGTGTGACAGATATGGCTAACTCTTAGAAAGCACAAATCATAGATTTTAGTGAATGGAAAACTGCAACATCACCTAAAGGAAGCTAGAAAGATGAAAAAGAAGGCAGTATAGTTATATTATTTCAAGGAAAATTGTATAGGAGAGGATATGCAAAACTTATGTTAAAGTATATGATAAAAGAGAGAGCATATTATAAACTTGAAAAAATTAATGAAGGAGATTATGGATCACATCTAATGGGTACGGTGCTATAGGGAAAGTACTAAGAGCTAAAATGTAGTAGCATATGTTGCTCCACGATGCACTAAATTATGTCAGAAATTTGACATATAACAATTTTACTCCCCAAAAACACATGCACTAGCCGCAAACCTATATACCATAGTGGAGCCTATACCCTTTGCCAGGTGTAGAATGGATAGCATAGGCCCTTCTCCACCTGTATTAGGACAAAGGAAGTTCACATTTATAATAATGGACTACTGTACAAAGTGGGTAGAAGTTGAGCAAGTTACAACTATCACAGAACCTGAGGCTACAGACTTCATGCAGAAAGACATGATCACAAGATATAGACTTCTTAGATCTATCAGTGTCGATAATGAAAGATATGATCACAATTATGAATTGTTTGAATGTGTTATGTGTGATCCCCTCCCGTTTATATCATTAAGCTTTTTCATGTGTGTGAGGGTGAAATTTTGAAGAAGAAGCTTTTTTGTGGTTGAAAATAAAAATAGCTATAACTATTAGTGAATGATAGCCTTGAATGCAGTTTTTAAGGCACAAAGAATTTTACAAAGGAGTGAGTTGTATGATAAATTATTTCACTATAAGAGACAGCAAACCCATTAGCCGCTCTGGCCATTTGCTTTAAATGGCTAAGACAATGTGCTTAGGGATAATAAGATGGGAGTAAACCTACTAGAACGGGGGAATCCCTAGCCTAGGGAGTAGTCTATGTAGTGGAAAACCCTAGAAGACCCTGAAAAAGGCAAAAGTCCAATTAGTTGTCATCCCGGGAGTAAGAGCTTAGCGTGAGCGATAGTCTCACTTGGGATTGAGAATAGATCTCACCCAACCAACATATTATCATGATCTTATGCCAAGAGTATTTTCCTAATAAATGAGAAAAATAGTAGGCATTTCACCATCTTATGTATTTCACAAAAAAGAAAGATTTCAAGGGCCATTAAGAGGCCAGTTTGAATAGGATTCGAAAAGGGCATAAGGGTCATTATAGGGCCAATACAAAAGTGATTTCTTTTTAGATAACATGAGCCTCAAGAGGCTAAGTAATGTGTGGCTATAACCTTGTAATGCACCGAACATTTAAGTTTTCAAATGTTCATATTATGTGAAAGAAAGTTCCTTGCATAATCTTTATTCCACGTGTTTAAGCATCTCTCATAAGTGACTAGACAGTCAAAGCATAAATCATGCATTGTGCCACATAGCCTAATGGTTGGGAGTTAGCAGACTTCCTTTGAAATTCTCTACCATTTGATGCGATAACAGTATTATTTAAATGCATGATATGTGACTACTATTGGTATTATTGCCTGCAACTGTTTTGGTTTTAAGGAGTTGCAAAATACTTACTGAGCATGTGGTTGCTCATCCCATTACTATTTTCCTTTTTCCTAGGTTTTCATTATGATAGGTAGAAGTCAATTTACTTATGCTGAGTTAGAGTTTACCCTTACTTTGAAAAGGTGTCAAGTGTGCACATATAGAAGTGGACTTACATGTTACGATGTAATATAATGTATCCCTAGAGTTGTAAATGTATGTAAACAAAGTACTCTACGACAACAACAACACCACCTCCCAGTGTGAGTCCTGCTTTTGCGGGGTCTGGGGAGATCCAGATGTAGGTAGGCTTACCTCTATCGATATTCTAGCCCGTAGAGAGGCTGAATCCAAGAGACCCACAAAAACTAGAGTTTGTGAAAACATTTTATAGAAGAAGGATTTTGTGAAAGCATACAACATACGTACAACAAAGCAGAGGAAAGTACTATACCTTAACAAATAGCGGTAGGCAAACAATGTCTCTTCCCAAATATGTGTAGTACTTGCATACAAACATGACATACGAAACCTACCCTACTATTAAAATATATATATATATATATATATATATATATATATATATATATATATATATATATATATATATATAGATATGGCCAACTCTCTGTGATATAAGATCCTAATCCTATCCCGCCATAGTCTCCTATCCTGAGCCAAGTCCTCCATCAATCCTATAACTTTCAAATCCTCTCTAATCACCTCATCTAAGCTCTTCTTTGGTTGTCCCCTCCTTTTTTACCTGCGGGGATGTTAGTCCTCTCACATCTTCTTACTGGAGCGTTCACACTCCTTTTCACATGGCCAAACCATCTGAATCTTGTTTCTCTTATCTTATCTTCTATGGGAGCCACTTTAACAAAATCTCTGATTGCCCCATTGTTAATCCTATCGATTCTCGTATAACCACACATCCACCTAATCATCCTCATCTCTGCTACCATCAACCTTTGGACCTGTGACTTTTTTATAGGCCAGCACTCCGATCCATAAGTACAGCCGGCCTAACTACCATATGATAAACTCTGCCTTTTAAACCTATATGCATCCTTTTATCACATAGCACACCTGAAGCATACTTCCATTTTTGCCAACCCACTTTATACACTGGTTAATATCTTCGTTAATATCCGCATTCTGTTGAATAATCGAACCTAGATATTTAAACTTCTCAACCTTTGGTATAGCCATCCCATCCATGGTGACTTCTTCCCCTGTATCTTCCCTTCCACTGAAACAACAATGTAGGTATTCAGTTTTAGATCTACTTACTCTAAAACCTCTAGATTTCAGTGTATGTCTCCATCACTCCAACTTGTCATTAACTCCCTATCTGGACTCATCAACAAGAACAATGTCATCTGCGAACAACATATACCATGGTAACTCATCTTGAATCCCATTTGTAGTTCATCCACAACTAGAGTAAAAAGAAAAGGGCTTAAAGCAGAACCCTGATGCAGTCACATACCAACAGAGAAGTCATAGATAGCTCCTCCTGGTGTCCTAACACTCGTCCTATCTCCCTTGTATATATCTTTAATAAGTCGAATATAAACAGGTGACACTTCTTTCTTTTCTAAGCAACTCCATAACACTTCACGCGGAACTCTATCATATGCTTTCTTCAAGTCGATAAACACCATATGAAGATCTACCTTTCTATCTCTGTACAAACCCATGAGCCTTCTAAGGAGGTAAATCGCCTCTATAGTTAACCTGCTAGGCATAAAACCAAAATGATTCTCTGATATCGAAATGTCCTTCTGTAACCTTCTCTCAATCACCCTCTCCCACAACTTCATAGTGTGACTGAGCAACTTTATACCCCTATAATTATTACAATCCTAAATATCACCTTTGTTCATATACAATGGGATGACTGTGCTAAACCTCCACTCTCTGGGCATCTTAGTCGTCCTACAAATAACATTGAAAAGGTGTGTTTGCCACTCTAATCCCTCTTCACCCAAACACTTCCGCACTTCCCTCGGAATCTGGTCTGGTCCCTCTACCTTCCCAATGGCCATCTTCTTTAGGGTCTCTCTAATCTTATCCTTGTTAATAGGTTCGCACAAATGAGGATCGGGATGCCTCTCATTACTCTCTCTTTCCCTACTTCGGAAAACTTCCATCACTTCCCCATTGAGGAGTTTGAAAAAGTACCTTTTCCATCTCTCCTTGATCTCTACATCCTCTGATAACACCTTACTATTTTCATCTTTGATGCACCTTACTACACCCAAGTCCCTAGTTCTTCTTTCCCTAGCCCTTGCCAGTTTAAAGACTTCCTTTTTACCTTCCTGGGTCTCTATTTTTTGATATAACCTATCATAAGCCGTGCTCTTAGCTACAGCGACAGCTTTCTTGGCTACCTTTTTTGCTGCTTCATATTTAACGCTACTAATCTCTTTCTCTTCATCCATTCTACTATTCATGAAAGCAGCGTATGCCTCTTTTTCCTCCTTAACTTTCTCCTTTACCTCCTTGTTCCACCACCAGGCTGCCTTCATTTTGTTACAACCTCTCCTAGATGTCCCTTGGATTTCCTTAGCCGACCTTCGAATACATTCTGCCATTGTCTCCCACATTGTATATGCATCCTCTACTTGCCTCCAAGCTCCTTCTCCAATAATCCTCTCTGATAATTTCATAGGGTTCTCCTTAGTAAGCTTCCACCACTTAACTGTAGGGTCCCTAATACTTCTCTTCTTCCACTTTGAACATTTGAACTCGACATCCAACACAAGCAACTTATGCTAAGTTCCTAAATACTCACTGGGTATCACCTTATAGTCTTTACAAAACCTCCGGTTATCCTCCTTAATCAGGAGGTAATCAATTTGAATCTTCATAGAACCACTCTTGAAGGTCACCAAGTAGTCCTCCTTCTTCTTAAAATAGAAGTATGTAAACAAAGTACTCTAGTTCATGTAATACGAATTGTTTAGAAGTCACTCTATATGGCCATGTGAGCCAACCGTCTGACCAGTCAGTCACCATTTGTTTTAAGTTGTTTATTTTTTTGGGATGTTAAAATCTTAGTACTCTGGATGTGTGATTCGTTGAGTTGTATCTCTTATTTCCTTCTTTATTATTAAACTTTATTATTTTGGTGTACTTCGAGTGAGTGGCCCGTAGAATTGTGGACTCTAACATGTAACTGTTGAGCTTATTTCAGTATCTTTTTATACTTCTATTCATTATAGGGATTTAATGTAAGGCTTTATGCTTGATAAATGGTCAGTTTTTAGGTGAAACTATGTCTGTTTTGCCCCAAAATTTAAGTAGGAATTAAGAAATCGTTAGTGGTCCTAACACTAGGGGTTGGGGGGTCTAACAGGTGGTATTAGAGCAAGGTCTTGTGATCATAGACCACGACCTGAGTCTTAGATTTCGCATAGTTATCTAGGAATGCGTTCATGATGATGTGATATATGCCTGCTTTTGTGTGCAAATGTGGGTTTTGTGTGAACATTGGTGCGTTTAGCTAGTTATGTGCGGCTTGAGTGAGCTCGTTGATTAAATGAATGAACCATTTGCTAGGGTGTATGTCGAGTGACTTGTACTCTTGTGAACAAGTTAAGTGTCAACTCAATCGAAAGTTATTTTGCATATACACCTTGGCTATTTAAATCAAAAGTTTCAAGTGCACTTAGTTTGAACTCAACCAACTGAGAATGTTTTAACTCCAAGCTCATTCTTGCCCCTTAAGTACGATTTGCTCCTTGGGCCCCATAATGGAGTGAGCAGACACACTCAATGGTTGGTAGGGAAAGAGCAAGAAGCAGTTAAACTATTCTCCTTTTGAAACCTAGAGACTTTTAAAGTTAAGATCCTACCTAAGTAGTGAGTTAAGGTTTTTCTTTTGCATTAAAAGATCTCTCGAATTATATAGTTGGACCTTATTGTTGCATCTGAAGACTTGTATTTACTTTACAATGATGTTCGAGCCTCGTTCTATGCGCATAAGTTTCTATGTGTAAGTGGGTGTTTCGAGTGCCTACATGCCAAGATGCATTTGTTGCTTGATGTGTTGATAACAAGTTATTAGTAAATGACTAAAAATTGCTTCTCTTGACTAAAAGTTCTTTTAAATAATACCCTTTTTACGTGAATTCTCGATTACTAAGGGAATTAAGTGAGAACTTCGTATACGTGCATGTCAATATGGGTAGTTGTGATAGGGTCTTGTTGATTGTTACCTAAGTGTTATTCTGGGCCTTCCGTATACGTGTCCTTAATACTTAGAGGTGGCCATACTCTAGATTGTCATCTACATACGGAGTCTTCCTTGCTTCCCAACATTTAACTACTATTACTCACGAGTCAGTTAGGCATCATGCTCATCGTGGCATGGAACACTATTCTTATTATAGGGTCGATAGTGTCCTAGCTATGTCAACCCCAACAAACCTAGAATGGAGATAAAAGGGAAAACCTGACAAACTGTGGAATTGTTGTACAATACATATCATCTTATTACCTCCTTGGGAAACCACCCATACTTTGCCAAAATCTTCTTAAGCATTAACACAAAGTGCAAAAGCCGGAATGCCCCATAGTAGAAGATAGAGCCTCCTTGTTCGTATTAAGAGTTCCTCGGACCTCCGCAATTACCTTATGAGACAAATGTGTTGCAAAACCTCAATATATATCTCTAAGACCATTAACGCCATTCCTAGCTTATCGATGGCTAACTCTTAACAATTAGGATAAACCTCAAGGCCTACCCTTGATCCTAGGTTTTAAATGAGGGTTGCACTCATGTATACTCATGTAGATGCCCTTCCATGGGACACTACCACAAACCTGTGTGTTTTTGAAGCACAAGTATAACATTATGCATAATGTAAAGGTCATGGAAGCCTCTATAGTTACTTAGGTCATCGTGCACTGTCATGCAGGTGCCTTGTGAATTAATTATCTACTAAATGTGCATCTTGGTGTTTGCTTGACTTGAGTTGGTTTGGCATGTGACTAAATTAGCCAAATGGTTTAACTTATGTAATTTGTGGGATGGTATGACCTTTGTGTCGTTATTCGAATTTTGTGAATTCTATGATCTCATGTTATAGCTAAATAACTGCATATGCACGTATTTAAAGCATGATGAGATGGCTATAGGAACTTGCATTCACATATTCTTGCCCTTGTATCTTATGTTTGATCGGATAGCATACTAGTGTATCCTGCTTATAGTTGAAATTCTTGACTCTACACTTGTCGGGGAAGTTATGTTAGACAATGACTGATATAGATCGTATAGGTCTAAGAATGTGACGTGATTAAGTTACCTTGTACCATACCTTATGTAATGAATTTCATATAATGCATGGTAATTTTCATAGACCTTCATTGGGTGTTATATGTGTTAATATTGTTGTCCTATTATATTAAGGCCATTCTACATAGACGTTTCCATTATGGACCTTTTGATTGTTGTATTATCATGCTAACGCATGGTGATTTTCGTGGACCTTCATTGGGTGTTATGTTTGTTAATATTGTTGTCCTGTTATATTAAGG